>VXAL01005832.1:169072-187099 GCA_013399475.1 Chauna torquata
ATTTTCCTGACACATTTCTTCATGCTCATTTCAAAAAAAAAAAAAAGTGTTGAGTTAATATCAATGGGGATTTTATTTGTACACACACACATGCAACCACGTCCATTCTACATGTATTTATAATGGGTTTGATTGAGAATGATTGTTGCACCAGTTATGTGATATATAATAACCACCAGAAGAATGAGCCTGATCCAAAGCTTTCAATGGTCAAAGAGATGCCCATTATTTGATCAGGCTGTCAATCAGGCACCCATTTACTGACATTAGATGCTGGCAGCTTTCTGTATCTATATGATAATTTCACATTTCTTTGCTGGTTGTTGCTTCCTTTCAGTAAGGTAGTGGAGAAACTCCCCATTTTCTGTCAAAATACGATTTCCATTTTAAAACTGCATTTTGTTTCTTTTGCCATCAGTATATTAATGTACAAAGTCTCTGTAGTAGGCAACAGTTTAGTTGGAGAATTTCACGAACTGCTTTACCACCCGTTGTAAGGGAGGTTGTAGGAAATGACGGAGTCTGTCCCATGCAGTGGTCGTGAGGCGACCATTACCATTAAAGTAAGAGTTGGCGTTGCGGGTGCCTGGTCTGATTTCCTCCCTGTCATCACGCAGCATCTATCTAGGCTACATTCACCCCGCCTAGCAGGCAGCTGGCAATACCATCCGCACGGTTATCCAAAAGACTGCCTATAGCTGTAGCTGGCACAGCCTGCGTGCAACCAAGTGGCCTGGACTTGGCAACATCTGTAACGCAATCTGTTGGCACAAAGAGGCTGTGGGCTTCACTCAGAGACATTGTGTTACTGAACAGCGGCATAATGACTCCTTTTTTATACCGATAAACTGAGACTACACTTCATTCAACGACAGGCAACTCAGTGCCAGGAAGAAGTTGAGAAACTGGGTATAAAAGTGGCTATTAAGTGGTTCCTGGGTTCAGGAATTACGTTTTGAAGCAGGGCAGGGGGAAGTGCTTTCCATTTAATATGGCTCAGCTTAAATAAGCAGCTCAGAGGCAGACTTCGTATCACACTAGCATGTAGAAAACATTGTGAACAAGGAAAGCGCTATTTCTTACAAAAATAAAAGACTGAATAATAATAGTTGATGAGAAATAAATTCAGAAAAGAAAAGTATTGACTGTGAGGAAAAAAAAAATCCCAATGGTAAATCAAAGTATTCCAGATACAGGAAACTTCAGTGTACTGAACAGGTTTTGATACACGTTCAGTTTTAAGAAAGTGAGTTCTGCTTTGCACCTAAAGCTGGAATTCAGCCTCCCTCTTGTGCTTAAAAGTTATAAAAAACATACTTTTTGAACAATGATTAAATATTTTAGTAGTTAAAATAATAAAACATCAATCAATATCTATGTTCTTCCTTTATATAAAATTATTTATGAGATTACAAAGATATTTTTCACATGTGAAAATACTCAGGTAAAAGGACTTTAAACAGCAAACAGCCACAAAACAGACCTCAAATATCAGAAATAATCATTAAACAAAGATGTATTTCATTATTTTAGTATTCTTGTTTTCCACCTCATAAATGGAGAAAGCCACAAACTGGGCATCTCATTCTGTTATCACTGTATGAGATGAAAGCTGCCTGATTTATTTAAGTAACTGTTGAAGAGATGAAGAGAAATGTTAAGAACAAGATCTAAATCACCAAGATGACTTAGGAACCTCATTTCTATTCAGTTGCCTAAATGCTTCTGAGGATCCTTGCCTGCCTTGTTTAGCTTAATCTGCAAGTGACATAGTTAATTTAAATCACTGGATGAAACAGAAAAAAAAAAAAAANAATCGCTTGGGAAAAAAAAAAAAAGAAAGAAAAACACAGAAAAAAGGATGAAACAGCTTGTCACATAATCAAACTGATTATGCATTATGTTTTTGAAGCAGAAGCTCTAAAAGAAGATGTGATAATAGGCATGCATTCCAGAGGGCATTTAAAAAAAAAAAAAAAAAAAGAATTCTCAGAAATGCAATCTTGAATAGTTAAAATCCTATTTTACACTCAAATTCTCTATTAGCAGCAGCTGTTGTATGACTTGGGTAGGATATTTTTCTACACTATAGAAGAACATCTTGCAAATACTTATATATATATATATAATATTTTCCTGACACATTTCTTCATGCTCATTTCAAAAAAAAAAAAAAGTGTTGAGTTAATATCAATGGGGATTTTATTTGTACACACACACATGCAACCACGTCCATTCTACATGTATTTATAATGGGTTTGATTGAGAATGATTGTTGCACCAGTTATGTGATATATAATAACCACCAGAAGAATGAGCCTGATCCAAAGCTTTCAATGGTCAAAGAGATGCCCATTATTTGATCAGGCTGTCAATCAGGCACCCATTTACTGACATTAGATGCTGGCAGCTTTCTGTATCTATATGATAATTTCACATTTCTTTGCTGGTTGTTGCTTCCTTTCAGTAAGGTAGTGGAGAAACTCCCCATTTTCTGTCAAAATACGATTTCCATTTTAAAACTGCATTTTGTTTCTTTTGCCATCAGTATATTAATGTACAAAGTCTCTGTAGTAGGCAACAGTTTAGTTGGAGAATTTCACGAACTGCTTTACCGCCCGTTGTAAGGGAGGTTATAGGAAATGACGGAGTCTGTCCCATGCAGTGGTCGTGAGGCGACCATTACCATTAAAGTAAGAGTTGGCGTTGCGGGTGCCTGGTCTGATTTCCTCCCTGTCATCACGCAGCATCTATCTAGGCTACATTCACCCCGCCTAGCAGGCAGCTGGCAATACCATCCGCACGGTTATCCAAAAGACTGGCTATAGCTGTAGCTGGCACAGCCTGCGTGCAACCAAGTGGCCTGGACTTGGCAACATCTGTAACGCAATCTGTTGGCACAAAGAGGCTGTGGGCTTCACTCAGAGACATTGTGTTACTGAACAGCGGCATAATGACTCCTTTTTTATACCGATAAACTGAGACTACACTTCATTCAACGACAGGCAACTCAGTGCCAGGAAGAAGTTGAGAAACTGGGTATAAAAGTGGCTATTAAGTGGTTCCTGGGTTCAGGAATTACGTTTTGAAGCAGGGCAGGGGGAAGTGCTTTCCATTTAATATGGCTCAGCTTAAATAAGCAGCTCAGAGGCAGACTTCGTATCACACTAGCATGTAGAAAACATTGTGAACAAGGAAAGCGCTATTTCTTACAAAAATAAAAGACTGAATAATAATAGTTGATGAGAAATAAATTCAGAAAAGAAAAGTATTGACTGTGAGGAAAAAAAAAATCCCAATGGTAAATCAAAGTATTCCAGATACAGGAAACTTCAGTGTACTGAAGAGGTTTTGATACACATTCAGTTTTAAGAAAGTGAGTTCTGCTTTGCACCTAAAGCTGGAATTCAGCCTCCCTCTTGTGCTTAAAAGTTATAAAAAACATACTTTTTGAACAATGATTAAATATTTTAGTAGTTAAAATAATAAAACATCAATCAATATCTATGTTCTTCCTTTATATAAAATTATTTATGAGATTACAAAGATATTTTTCACATGTGAAAATACTCAGGTAAAAGGACTTTAAACAGCAAACAGCCACAAAACAGACCTCAAATATCAGAAATAATCATTAAACAAAGATGTATTTCATTATTTTAGTATTCTTGTTTTCCACCTCATAAATGGAGAAAGCCACAAACTGGGCATCTCATTCTGTTATCACTGTATGAGATGAAAGCTGCCTGATTTATTTAAGTAACTGTTGAAGAGATGAAGAGAAATGTTAAGAACAAGATCTAAATCACCAAGATGACTTAGGAACCTCATTTCTATTCAGTTGCCTAAATGCTTCTGAGGATCCTTGCCTGCCTTGTTTAGCTTAATCTGCAAGTGACATAGTGAGTTTAAATCACTGGATGAAACAGAAAAAAAAAAAAAAAAAGAGTTTGCATCAGGAAAACACCACAAAATGGAGAAACTGTGAAAGAATGTTTTACAGAAACAGTGAAAGAAGTATCAGGTTAATCATTTGGACAACCACATACAACATAACTTAAGCTGGCGTTTCCAGACATGGGAGTTTTAAGCTAATGTGCTTTGAGGTAAGTTATTTTGTTTCATTTTTCTTTACATTTCCAGTCACAAATATAAAGAAATAGAACACTGAAGCAGGAGTGTCTAGAAAATTAGGGCAAAAGCAATCTCTGTGGTAGTGAACCTTACAGGACATTCTGCAAGTGGCTTTTTATTAAAGAACCAAGCAGAAGCAGCATATGCCAAATAAGGCCTGCAGTGCACACTTGAAATTCACTCATGAGAAGCAATGTGAGGTAAACTTTTGCACAGTCAGCAGTAATACTTAAGGAGTAGATATTTACCTTTCATGCTACATTAACTGTCAACATAACCAAACTTAGGCATGGCTAGAGTGAATTTTTATCTTATTTTGAGTACATGAAAAATTGTCATTTCACAGAGCAGTACTGGCAAATTAGATTGCAACATTCCTCATAGTTCCTTCCCCAGTTCTTCCATTTCTTCCATCCAAAAAGCCCATCCTCCATGTAAACAGCAAGAGCAAAACTTTTGTTTTGCTTCAGACCATCTTCCACAGATGAGGAAACCTGCATCTACCGGCTCTATTCCAGCCTTTTATTTGCACCAGCTTTGGATTCATCTCCACATGGTAGCCAATTCAACTCACTAGTCCAGAAAGAGCAATACTAACCCTGTTTTTTTGGCCAGGTTGGCTTTGGACAAAGAGGAGATGCCAAACAGTGCAAGCCCCCTGCCCCATTCAGCTGCACATTTTCCTTCGTTTTGCTGCTGACAGACCTGTGGGAGTCCTTCTTATTGCCCTCCACATCCCTGTCCAGATTTAACTGCAGGTGAGCTTTGGCTTTCCTAATCTCATCCCTGCATGCTTGGACAGTGTGCCTGTACTCCTTTGTGGTCACCTGTCATCCCATCGTGCATCCTGCTGTGCTGGTTTCACATAGTGGATATGAGAGCTTTCCCCAGAATGCTGCCCGTAGACAGTGCTTTATTTATATGCTTGGGGTGAACACACTTCGGCCCCTTCTGATCACCTCTTTGAGACAGGTGAACTGTATGAATGCAGGGGTGGATCCTGTCCGGGAGAGCGCTGCGTGTTGAGGATTCAGTGACCCACGCTGCAGTTAAGCTGAGCCAGCGCGGGTCAATGCAGTGTCGCAGGCCCAGCGTGGCCTTCAGGCCGTGCGGTGCTGCACAGCCAGCCCCGTGGCCGCAGGACCACCTCAGCCAGCTGCTCCTAACGGAGGAGCCTGCGGGCAGCTCCCACACAGCACCGGCAGTGATGCCACCTGTGCGGCCTTACTGCAGAAAGGAGTTCCCACCTGAACGTCCTTTCTGTTTGACGGTAGAAATGATGAACAGAGTTGTTGTCGTGTAAGAAAAACACATGATATGTCCAATGACCAAAAAGGAGAACCTCTCTGTGGATGGGATCTGCACAGCATGCTGTGGGTGAATCCATCCGGGCTCCAACTGCTGCTGCACGAACACAGGGTTCACCCCAGAAGGGATGTAAGATTTACTCACTATCTATATCACTCTTCTGACTCTGTTTTCCTAGAACAGCTCTTTTATTAATCCATTTGTTCTTGGGCCTTTCTCACTGATGTCCAGGAAGAGCCCTGCACCATCCCTCTCCGTCTCTCTCCCCGACCCTGGTGCAGAACAGCCTTCTCTGCATTTTCCTCATCCTAACTGACAGAAACCTCAACCCTGCCTTCTCGGCCCTCCACGTTTACACACACACAGTTCAGGCTCTATGCCACAGCCAGAGAGCTAGTGAATAGAGAGACTTTAAAGTTGCTCATGACCCAGCATGGGGTCGACCTACCAACCACAGGTTGAAAGACCCCATGACCCACTTCAAGGAGTTTTCATCACATTTACATTTCCCAAATCGTACTATCTTCCCTAAATGCTGTGAATTAGCTGTGTTTATACTGGGAAAAAAAAAAAAAAAGAGTTTTATAGAAGTTGGCAGATCTGAGCTGAAGAGTTGCATATATACCTCATACAGAAATCAGCTATACTGAGCTGGGGAGCTGTGTATTATCCCTGGTCTAGGAGTAGTACAGTACATGTGCTTCATAAATGATGTCCAAGTCACCTCAAAACATATATAAAGCAAGCAAGAAAGTGGAGCTGTTGAGATAACTTTTACCCACCCGCTTTTCTGATTCTTGTTTAGCACTTTGTGAGAATGGCTTTACATTCTTCTGTCTCCAAAGGCTTTTTGCCTAATTTTTTTGCCTGTCATTAGTCATTATCTGACTTGCATTGGAAACATTCAGAACCCTGGGAAGCCAAGACATTTTAGTTCAGCTGTTTCCATGAGACTTGTGACAGATGGTACCACCTTAGTCTTAATGGGGATTTTTTTTTAACTACAGCTCTTCAATAAAGGAATGCTCTGTACGACTGAAGGGAACCTAAGGTCACCGAGGTATGGCAAAAAGGAAAAGCACAGACCCGGGGGTAGCCTGTAACAGTCTGCATGCACTGCGGGCTTAATAGACTGTGTTGTCACCTGTAGCACAATTCTGCCTATTGAGCACCAGGGCATAATACTAGGGAGAGCAATAAAGGATAAAACTTAAGCCTCAAGGAAAAGTGAAAAAGAAACTGGCACATTCTTTCTGAAGCCAAAAACATTTTGTGTTATTTACTTGGACTTTATTACAGCCTGCATCCAATTGCATCAAAGATTAGTCATCTTTGTTGAGTTTTTAGTGAAAGGAATGACTAACATAATTATAAAAAAACAACATACTTTATAATATGGTATAAAAGCAACTAAAATATTAACAGGTAAATTATAAAACCACAGAGCCAGATTCTTATCATGTTTGAATGACATAACCTGTAATAATTCTGCCATGCTTATGTGTATTTGTCCAGATTTATACCGACGGAATGGTTATCACAACCTGCCCCAAGTTTTCATCATAAAAGGCATCGGTGTGAATAAAAAGTTATGGTGTCAGGTGGCGAGTAGCACTAGCATAGGTAAGAGTCATTGTGATTTGTATTTTGTATGTTTGTCACTTCCTATATCAAACGTTGTATCTAAACAGCGTTTGCTGATCCCCTTTTAAATACGTAACTTCTGATGGGAAGCAAACACAGATTTTCTCGTACCATATGAGAGATGTTGATGTTCCAGAAAATACTAAGGAAATGTTTTAAACATGATCCTATTTTTTTCTTTTCTGAGATCTGTGAAGAGAATATGTTTTCTTTCTTGCTGTTTCCATCACATATGGGAAAAATTTATTTTCCCTTATTCAATCAATTCGTGACTCAGAAAATTCCTAAAATAAACCTAATCTCTCTCTAGACATGCAAAGCATTATAAGAGCTGATATAAATTGTTATACTTCCATTGGAGCAAATCTTTGATTGTATACATCTTCTGAGGACTTACCTCTAGGCTATGAGAACGAAAATGGCATTTTATGTGTAGCTTTAGTAAGTGTTCCGTATTCCTGGTAAACTATGACGTCATTCAGTTTTGATATCTTGTTGTAGCCAGATAACATTTTAAAAATATCTAATGAATTTTAGGAATATGATCTGCCTTTTTCAGTGCTGCAGCTTAAAAACAAATGGCATATTTTAGGTGGGTGATTGTGAAATAGGAAAAATGGATCGGAGGCCTCGTGGGCTATGTTTTTTCTTTCTGTTGTTTTTTTGGGGGGAAAGAGGGTTGGGCTTTTTGGGGTGGGGAGGACATAATAACAGGATCTGCCTTACCTATTTTTTGACAACTAGTTGCATCCAAATCTTTCCAAATACTGAAAGTATCTCATCTTCATGTATCTGTGTAAAATGCCTATTTTTTCCTGCTTTCTGCATCAATATTATTCCACATATTGTTATTTCCTTTCATCCAGAACACTCTTCTTTTTTTCAAGAGGGATCATTAGATGCAATTTGACAATATGTTGGAAGAAGCTTTAGTAAATAAAGGATGACTAACAGGGCTTTTACCATTATTTCACATCACTGTTCTCTTCCAGGTGAAAACATTACGGAAGTTATTTGTATGAACAGCCTGTTGGTTTGTTCAAATAAACAAGGTAGGATTAACATTTGTCTTTTTATCCATATTTTCTTATACAGTAGTTCCCTTTCTTTTCTTTCTTTCTAGTTGCTTTATATCCTACTTTGATTCTTAAGCACTTTATCATGTGGATATTTTGTTTTTCAGTATATGGACATCCTTCTGCTTTTAGCTTGTATATATTTTGGCCTTTCAAAACTTTAGAAATTACTTTTGTGTCTAAGGAGATTAAATATGTTAATGTGCATTTTGTTTTACTGACAATCTGCTTCCTTCTGAGTATGACTGAATTCTAAATAACATCTAGTGGCAAACCAAATAGTATGCACAGCTACAAAATATATTAACCTACGTAACTGAGTAATATGGCAATCATTTAGTCATAAAGGGAGAATCACATTTTAACTCAACAGTCCTCTTGAATCTTGGAGTCTGAGTTAATCTCTTTTAGGATTTACATTTTTTGCATCACTCAGTTTATGTTTCTTTTGACAAGAAGGTCTCTGATAAACTGTTTTTTGAGTTATGGGACAGGCAGGTTAAAGATGTTTAAAGTTTTTACATCTTTGGAGCATGAGGCTGGGCTCCAAATCCAACATAAAGCAGAGGTGACCTCCCTTGCAAAGGTGCTAACTCCCAGCCTACATGGACGTGAGATGTTGTTCCCACTCAGGTGCTAGAGCCCTGTGTTCTTCAGGGCAATTCCTTCATTGTGCTGTCCCACAGCACAATCCTCATGTCGTGTTCTCTCTACTCTCTATTGCATGTGGCATGTCTTCTCTGACCATCCATTCTGTCACCCAGTTCTCTCCCCTCAAATTTTCACCCCAAGCCTCTCTTCCCCCTAAAACCCTTCAGCAAAACTCACTGTATCTTTATATATCATTTTAAACTCCATGCAGAATCTTAAAAGGCAAGACACTGAGTAAAACATTACTACAACCTATTCTTCATATTCTGTCCTCCTGTAGCCTTAATTTTTCCCATGGTGTATTATTTATTTCCCCCTCTCCTACACTATGTGGAGTTTTACATTATTCTGTTTCTATAAAGAGATTCCCCATTTTGACTTCTTTACAGACAACAATTCATTCCAGACTGTCAAACTTTTTTATGTCTAAGCAAATACTTGATTAAGCCCTTGCCTGTATCAATCCATGAAAAATGCTCCCCATCCTGTAAATCTGGTTGAGTTTGGTCATTTGCAGTTCTTCTGTTACGGAGTCAGTGGCAAGTTGGTGACCAACACCGTTCTTAAACTAAACTACATGTTATATTTACCAAGAGAACAAAAGCTCACTCTAAAATATTTTGAAAGCAAGGAATACTCATAGAACTGTCTGTGTTGCTTAACACTCCAACATCTCGTGGTGGCAGCATTAATTAGATCTACCTTCTTCAGATAGCCTCCAGCTCCTACCAGTGAAACTGGTTCCCATTTTTGCTTTTCTGAGAGGCCAACATTTTTAACCCTTACAAAGTCTTCATGTTCCTTTTTAAACTAAAAGAGGGTAGATTTAAATTAGATATTTGGAAGAAATTTTTTCCAATGGGGTTGGTGAGGCACTGGAACAGGTTGCCCAGAGAAGTTGCGGATGCCCCATCCCTGCTCTATGTCCTGCACATCCCAATTTCCTTGGATGTGAGCCTTGGGATCACAGTGGAAGATAATGCATTTCTGCCTTCTGCCTGCCCCACTACAACAACGCTGTCCTGCTGTGGAGTCAGGGATACACACACTAACCCACGAGACCAAAAGTGACCTGAAGTCCAATAACATAAATGCAGCTTAAGATGTTAGGCTTTACACCAAATTTCTGAGCAAACACTTCTGCCCTGTCAGTTCTGCATGTGAGAGTTATTGCCTGTAGCTGTAGAGTGGGCTGGTACATTTTGTTATTTCTTAAATTGCTGCAGAAAATTTTGCCAGAGTTTTTTGATCAATCCCCTAAGCCCAAAAGACTAATATAATCATCAGGCCAAGCCACAACATTCGTAAATGAGGAAGCTCCCTATCTGTCAGAAATGTTATTTTCTGTACGGTTTTCGTGTTCAGCAGCCACATAATAAAATCTAGAGTTTCAGATCTGGCATCTTTTATCGTGAATTATTGTGCTATTCCTACATCTAGTAAGCTAGATATAAGTAACAGAGTGCCTTTGAGGCAAGCTGTAGTCATGTTTTCCATTAAAACACAACATCATACATTTGTTTTCATTCCTACTTCATTGACAGTTGTTGGAGGTGAAGAATAGATAATGTATTTTGGTCTGGTTTACATTCAATGGTCCAGGTATTTGAGTACTACTCACAGAATGGTGCTGCAGGGCCTCTGTATCTCAGCGTCTATGTAGCTTCTCACATGTAACACAAATTTGCACCAGCACATCTAGCTCTCAAAAGTAGCTCCATCCTTTCAATGTCACTTGTTTTCAGGTAGTAATTGATTTCTGTCGTTCTATGTCATTTAGGTAATATCTGTGACACCAATGTTCTCCTCCATGTCTAAGCACTGAGATGTTTGATCTGTTTGAGCCCTCCTACATGAAGGCAAGTGAAAGACGTGATTCTGATCTTCACTACCTAGACTCCTACTGCTCTGACAGAAAGGTATTTTGGTCCCATTCCAGGGTCCAGCAAATATTCTTACATTTAACATTATCGCCTCTAATAGAAAGCATTGTCTTTATACAAATCATTTTGGCGGCACCAAAGATATGCAAGTTTTGTTCTATTCTTGTTTGAGTATAGTTTGGTTGAAAATAAACTTGGTTTATTTAGCTGAGTGTCATTAATATAGGCCTAGAAGGAGGCAATAAAGACATCTGAATGTTATATGCTCAGAGCCCTGCATCTGCTGGTCTGGCCACTGTATAAGCTACACTATATACCACATGTGTATGGTACCAGCCGCATAGCCTTCAGCAAGGCTTTTACCACAGTATACTGAGGTAACTTTGCTAACGACAAAACTTAACTGCATTTAGTCTCCAAAGCAGAAGCTAAATAATTTTGCTTGTTTAAATGTTGGGGTTTCAGGAGTCCCTGGGCCAGTCTTCAGTGTTACCAGCTGTATAAAATGCAAATGACCCAACTCTCTATGACACATCCTAGAGCTTCTTCTGTACAGTCTACACAGGCTGTCTTTGGCATCCCACTGACAGGCTGGTCAAAATCCTAAATGGGTAATTTTCTTAAAACTTGGCAGGTGGATCTCCTTATTTCTTCCCATTGAGATGAGCTTCTGCCTCATGATTGCTTTTTGCTGTGCTACAAAGGCACACAAGTTCTCTGCTAATGAAGTGTGATAGCCTTGCTGTCCTTTGCCGTACTCCTTTATTTTCTTCCTTATTCTTCAGCTGAGGCAAGGATTTTCAAATCATTTGAAAAAATTTTAATAAGGATTTTTGCATGGCCTATCCTTCCTCCCACTCACAGTGGTTGTTACCATTTTCTCCTGTTATTTGAGGCACCAATATTTCTGAAGATACATTACCTATGTGGAAAAATATTGCCTGGAAAAAGGTTCCTTCTCATACTACTATTTCATAGGTTATCTGGTGGGATCAAGCAAAAATGAGTAATCCTATGTCCAGCTTGCAGTCAGTAAGCCACGTATAAGAATCTGAGGTCACTTTGAAATCCAGCAGTGGACGCAGGAGGGGTTGGATGACTCAGATTAAAAAGGCTGGGTGAGTATTAGGAAACCTTTTCTTGGTCAGACTGTAAAAGGTTAAACAGCATTTTCTCGGGGTAGGGGGGAAGCTCGCCAGTAGCTTGAAATGCTGAAAACAAGGCTGGATGGAATAGCCTATAGAGGAAAAATGTTGTGTGTTGTGACAAGGCAGGTATTAAACAAAACGAGTTGAGAGTCCTTTTTGATGTCTCATATCTATTGAAGGGCAATTAGGTATGGGCACAGTTACATAGCAACTGGCATGCATCATGTTTTCCTCAGATTTGTTTTTCTGTTCTAATTTGGCTGTAATTAATACTAACATGAATAGTTTTTTGTTGTTTTTTGTTTTTTTTTTTCAGATTAAAACCAAAGATATATACTGGATTAAGGAATTAAATCATGCCTGTGATTCATTTGGACAATTTCTGTTAGCTTTAGGGAGAATACCACTTTTTATTTATGTGCGCAGGTGGAGCAAACGGTACCCTAAGTATAACATTGATAGTCGTGCTTCGTCGCATGTGTGAAATTTAGAAAAGGGAATTAATGACTGAAACAAGTGCTCCCACATGAAGGATAATATTAAACAAATCTAGCTTTAAGTCCTAACCTTCCTACCCATAATTCCTGCCAGGAGGCTTTGAAGTCTGATACTAAAAAGGCTGTGAAGCTTTGAAACTGAAAACAGCAATTCACAGGTATTAGCAAGATAATTAGGAGTCTGTTTTACACTTAAATTTAATTTGAAAGTAAGTAATCAGAGTTTAGATGACACTTTGCTTAATTATGTTGAGTGTTTGACATGAAAGTAAATTAATGGCAAATTGATTTTAACCATCTGCTATTATTAACACTAGGAAAACAAGAAGAACTTCAAACGCTATGTCTATATTTATTTTTAATATAATTACCTGAAATAGATCTCCCATTATTTTCGTTAGATTTGTCTGGTTGCATCTTTGTAAGAAATAGTACAATGCTCTTGCCAAATCCTTCCCTGATGAAGAATAGAGTGCCCAAATCAGCTCTTTATAGACATAGAAGAAATCCTTGGGACTGCAGGAGCAGAAGAAAGTTAGTTCTGTGTGTTATTGTAGTTGAACCTGTAGCATGTAGCACAGTCACTGCCCACAACATGCGAGATGAACTGAGTTTTCAAAGTGTTAAGCATTACAGACTGTGCAGAACATTTTGGGTGCAACTGTATGAAAAAGGGAGAGAGTGCCACTCCAAATGCTCAATGCTCTACAACGTGGAGGGAACAGGAAACAAAGAAAACATATTCAAGTTTATCACTATTTCTTCTTCTTAACCAAAGCCTTACACATCCCAGCCTGAGGACAGTCTCAAGTATTATCATCCCTCAGTTTTACAGACAGGTTAGTTTTTTCAATCTCACAATGAAAATTACTTGACAATTTAAACACAGGAACCATTAGCACTCCAATATTTTTCTTATGAGAAATATGTAATTGGAAATTGCTTCCTCTCCTGAAAAGCACAGCTTTCTATATAAAATATACAATTCATATCCAACAAAAAAAGAATACCTTAAGAATCAGTTATGGCAATAAAGCAGTGAAGCTATTTTAGAGTGCTAAAGTTTATTTGCTTTCATAACAGAATTTGAAAAAGCTGGACCAAGTCTGGAGTATTTCAAAGGCAAGTACCATTTCCCTTCTAGAGCTATTGCCCATTGTTATGGGTTCTGTCACACAGTGGGTACACCTAATTTAAAACCTAGGACTCTATTGCATACATCAGATACATGCTATTACTGGGATCTGATAAAAGTTAGGACAGGCTGTGTTTACTTTGTTGAGGTGTGGCGATTTTAAAATATTCACATTATTATGTCCATAATAGAGATTCACATGATACAGGTGGGTCGGGTATGGTACTTGCTCATGGTAGCCTAGGAGTAAAATGGAACAGCCATGTTATAATTCTTAAGGTTAATGTATTTTGAGGACAATTTTTAAAGTAATGTGAACGCTCTAACAATGTAGGTCTCTTCTCATTTTACTAATCAATGCGCAGGACTACTGTGCTTGTGCTGTTGTCTTTATATGGCCTTTGGCCAATGGTTTTCAGATCACTTTAGAGAGTAGATTATCTGAAAGAGATTATTTTAGAGAAGCTGCAGAAGAAATAGGTCCTGGAAAATTAAAAAGCCCAAACGAAAACAAACAAACAAAAAACAGCTACTAACTGGAGAACCAGCAGGTTGCACAAAGGCAGAGCTTAGAGTCCTGCAACCAGCAGTGATCAGGGCACTTACTGCCATCGGCCTTTGGTGCTGTGTGAGATGCTTGCAGAACAGATTTTGGCAACTTCTTCTTGCTCTTGTTCCATGCTACTTGAGCCTTCCCTTCAAAATTCCTGTCCTGGTCATAATGGTAGGCAGTGTTTGTAATCTACAGAAATGATGGAGGTTAGGAGCTGCAGTTCTCTTGGATCCCAAATGTGCTTCTGTTTGAGCTGCTAGGAAAATAAATTAAAAATGCTTTTTGCCAAAGAACATGGTTTCTGAAGGTAGAAGCAAGGTGATTTCCCCAAAAACCTCTGAGACTTCTGACGCATTGTAAAGACATCAGCTTTATGAGAGCATTGACTAGACTTGAGAATTTCCTTGCAAACAGCATCCCTCAGTGCTCACTCAATAGCTAATGGTTTTCCACCTATTTTTTCTCTCACCAATAGTCCTGGTGCCAGATTCATAATTGCAGTACTTGGTTCCCCACCTCTCATCAAACCTGGGGATCAAGCTTTCTTCTTCAGCTGATGGTTTCCTGCCTTTGATCACCAGCAACCTCTCAGGCTAGTCTGATACCTCGGACACATTGGCTGTTCTGGCCACACCATCAGTAGGCTGGGACTTACAGGGCAGAGTAGGGACAGGATTTCCTTTAAATTTCTATATCTGTGCTTTTTCGCTCTCAGTGACAGTCTTTAAACATATTACTAAAAAACATTGTTTTAAAAAAGTCTCTGGGCACCCTCCTTAGTGTGTATATTTCTTAAAGCTCATTGCATCTCACTAACTATAAAATTTTATCTAGCATGTGAGCACAGACATTTAACATGTACACTACCCTCAAAAGAAATATGCTAATGCCCTTGATGTATGCTGCAGTGTCAATTTAAGCTACACGGATGGTAGGTTTATGTAGGTTTGTGAGCAGAGAAATAGCAACTTACAAATGATTCTGCATTGGCTGACACCTTTCCAAACTAATTTAGCTCACCAAACTCCAGTGACCTCTTTATGAGAAATATCCTTAACATACTATACCATTTTCAGACAGATCCTAAGAATGGGTATTAAATTGAGACCAGTTTATCACATTCACAAAATAGTAATTTTAAGTCCATTTTCCCTTGAAAGTCTCTCAGATTAGGTGGGTGGAAAGATCGAATGAGGGAACCAGAAATAATTTCTCTCTCTATCTTTTTTTTTTTCCCCCACATTTAAATAAAGGGATAGTGGTTGTGTTTAGATAGCAAAATTAAAATACTATTCATGAGCTAATTTCCCCGATCATGAACATCCCACATTTGATTTTACAGCAAGCCAAAAAAAGAGGTTTGTAATCTATGATTAATTTCTGTCTTAGCATTATCTTGTAGTCCTTCCCAGATTTCCTTGCTGCTCACTGGCACCACGTTATATTAGGTGACACATCACTATAGTTCTCATATACACTCTCATATAGGATGACAAGAAGGAGATCTAGTTCCAAATGGCTTGGTCAAAACTTCAGGGAAAAATATCTGGCCTTCTGAAACAGCCCCCAGGTTTCTGTTTGCCATCAAGCATTGGAAGAAGGCACCCAGAAGGTAAACCGGGGGGTTTCCCTTTGTTTTTCTTTTATGAATTTATGTGTTACTAAATTTAGACATCCTTTTATTACCTCTTCAACAGATCGTCCTGGGTTTCCCATCCTAGTGGTGACTTGCTCTATGCAACTCCAGGGCCAGAGAACCCAGATACGGCTTTATAATAATTAAAATTTTAACAGGACAAGTATGTTAGAAAAAGTGAATAATGTTGTTATAGCCATAAAATAAAGGCAAAAATTGCTTTTAACAGAAGAAGTAGATTTTCTATGCTTGATTTCCGTGGCAAGATTGGAATGTTTCCACCCCAAAGTGGGAGCTGTGCATGTGCAGTACAACTGCACAGCCTGTGTGATGTTCTGCTGTGGGGTTTCCCTCTCCCAGGCATGTAGCATTTGATAAAAAACTGAAGGGATGAGATTTAGAGACTTAGATTTTTACAAAACCTGTTTGATGTGAAATTCTAGGGGAATGGTATTTGCAAATGGTCTTAGAAGTAGGCAGAAATTATTAATAGATTCTGCTTATCTACTTTGCATCTTTGGCATAAAAATAGTTTATCTTTCTTACTTCATTAAATATGTAGTAAAAAAAAAAAAAAGTAAAGAATGTAAGAATATGCCTCCAGCCTCTTTAAAAAGTGACTTTAACCACAATACCATCTGAATTTTTATGACTGGCTGCTCTGACCTCTATAATCTACATAGAAACAGTCAAGGAAAAAAAAAATATCGTACTCTCCCATGTCTGTCTGTACTGGGAATTTAGATGATTATTCTTGCTGGAGACTTCTCTTGTCCTTAGCAAGAGAAATAACAAAAAGGTGCACCTGCATTTGGGGTAAGCCTGCAAGATCTTGTGAAGTCAGCAGGCCATATTAAGAAACACAGATTCCTTTCCTTAGTAGTAATCTTATGAATAAAAGATTAGTCTATTATACCTGCATTAAACCTGTATTTCTAAAAGGTTATTGGTCTTGACACTCAGGATGGCCATCAAAGGCAAACTTGTCATTTTTACCTACCAGTTCACATGTCTAATTATAGTGCCGAAACATTAAATTGCAAATCCTAGAGGGTATATAGGCTTCCAAACACAAAAATGTATTGCTGAAGTGATTTTTAATGCATAAGAACAACTGCAATGTTGGAAGCAGAGCTGTTTCTATTAAACACATAGTCCTGTGAACATTTGTTGGTTTGACAAACATTTTGCGTGAATTTGCACTGGGAGCCATCGGATCTCCCTGCTGAGGTGCAATCATCAAAGACACACTGTGGCAGAAGACTAAGTTCCCCAGCATCTAATAGGGTGTGAACACTCAGGTGGGGGCACTGATGGCCACGTCTATATTAGCAAGCAACTGCAGACTAATAGTGCTGGGTCTGTAGAGAGAAACAGGACATCACAGTCTCTGCTATCCATGCTTCAGTGAGCTTTGAGCATGGTTTGTCTGGTCCCATAGACTATATGCCCATATCTGACTGAAGTGCATTAAAGACCTTCCCAGAGAGCATCTCCTAGTTCAGTTGCATCTGAGAGGAATCCCATTCACACACACCAAGACCACCCTATGACATGGGACAACACACATTGAGAGTGGGCAAATGGGAAGTTTGCTTCAAAAGTGCACTCAGAATACTCCCCATACATACAGCCTCTCTCCTTTCTCACCTGATTTCTTCAAACCTACAGGAAACACACCTCTTACAAGAAGCGCTGGAAAAAGGATCCAGAGAACTACAGGTCTGTCAGTTTGACTTCAGTGCCAGGGAAGCTCGTGGAGCAGATCATCCTGAGTGCCGTCACATGGCACTTACAGGGCAGCCAGGTGATCAGGCCCAGTCAGCACGTGTTTATGAAAGGCAGGTCCTGCTTGACTAACCTGATCTCCTTCTACAACAAGGTGACGTGCTCAGTGGATGAGGAGATGGCTGTGGATGTGGTCCGCCTAGACTTCACTAAGGCTTTTGACACTGTTTCCCACAGCATTCTCCTGGAGAAGTTCGCTGCCTATGGCTTGCATGAGCGTACGTTTCGTTGCATTAAAAACTGGCTGGGTGGCTGGGCCCAAAGAGTCGTAGTGAATGGAATTAAATTCAGTTGGACTCCGGGCACTGGTGGTGTCCCCTGGGGCTCGGTACTGGGGCCGGGTCTTCAATATCTTTATCAATGATCTGGACGAAGGGATAGAGTGCAGCCTCAGTAACTTTGCAGATGACACCAAGTTGGGTGGGAGTGTTGGTCTGCTTGAGGGTAGGAAGGCTCTGCAGAAGGATCTGGATGAGCTGGACCGGTGGGCTGAGGCCAACGGTATGAGGTTCAACACGGCTAAGTGCCATAACACATCATTTCAAACCTTGGCATATAAAATGAAACTGCTCAA
>VXAL01005833.1:1002-23974 GCA_013399475.1 Chauna torquata
AAAAAAAAAAAAAAAAAAAAAGTAGACTCAAACAATGTGGAAGATGAACCAAAGATAATTATTAAACCTAAACCAGCTACAGCCACATTAAGTATTACCTTTCCACACGTCACTGCATTTGTTTTGCTGCTTGTATTTTATCCCTTCCATAAACAGAGAAGTGTCAGATGAACAAAGAAATTAAGAATTATCATTAAGAATTATCAATTAGAGTAGCCTTAGAGAAAACAGCAATTAACCTTCTGCAGAACTTAATCTCCTCCAATGGAGTAACCTCTCAGTTATGTTCTCTGTACTCATCCTTTTCAGCAATGCTGCTTTGTGCTGACTAGGCTGACAGTACTGCTCATCTGCACTGCTTCTTGCATTGCTGTTGCACAAAATGAAATCACAAACTGTGTTAAATCAAAACTTTACATGAATATTTAAATTCTTAATGCATTTTTTACTCCTGTCCCTACATTTTCCTGTACTTTGCTAGTCTAAAAAGGAATAAGTCATGCCAGCAATCAAATAAAATCCCCAGAAGTCATATTTTGCATTTTTGAGGCAAATCCAAAAGGACATAATAAATAATTTTTGAGGTGTCTGGACTGGTTTCAAACCAATCTTTTAAAAAGGGAAAAAAGTCACTGAAAAATGTCAAGTGCCTTTACAATTTACCAGGACTCATGATTTGATTTCGATTAATGTTCAATTTAACAATTCCACCAGCATTTGAAATCAGTTCATCAGTATTAAATCTTATGAAAATAGGTAAGTGCTACATCGAGCACCAAAGTACATGCAGTAATTAACAGTTCACAGCAACGTATCACACCACTGTAGGAGAAGTTAAGCACTTATCACTCTGTGTCAGAAATAGCCATCACTCTTCTTTGTATTGTACCAATGCACATGTACTGCCAGCAGCCACACAGGTCAGACAGCTAGGGGAAAGGAAAGTTTTGGAAAGCAGTCCAAAAGCAAAAGCAGTTGCTCTCCACGGATTTCGCTGTTCCTCTACCTAGAGGGGGACGAGGTGAACCAGAGCAGGGCAGAAGCCTCCAAGAAGACTCCACACAGCCAGGAGACCAGACCACGTGGCCTCCAACCTCCATTTTACAGATATCACTCAGCTTGGAAGCTTCACTTCAGTCGCAGAAGTGCTACATTTGACTAACAGCCATGGACAGGTCACTCCTGCTTTATATAGTGTAACCATTTGGAGAATTTAATTTGGCAAATATAGTCACTTGAATGGCATGGTGGCCAACATCATTAGGTTGACACAGAAAATGCTACAAGCTCTTCAGGTGGCATCAGTCGTTAGTTCTTTACTTCACCTGCACATTGGCACCTCCAACAGTTGAGTGCCTACTGACTTCATGATGAACCATTGATTCAGTGAAATACAAAACTAAAGTGCCACATCTTCCTGTCCTTCCTTCAGGTCCAGCATCAAGGTACTGTCCTGTTTGCTGCTGTCTAAGCTGCAATCAAATTCAAGAAGCATAAAATACAGCAGTTCAGTGGTAGCTTTAGCAAAAAATTTACAATTAAGTTACAGAAACTGTAACGTTTGTTTGGTTTTGTTTTTTCAAAATTCAAGCACTTTGTTTTTAATATTGCAAATACATATTTAAAATTCTTCCAGTTAAGAAACTGTATTTTCAGCACACTAAAATTATTGCTATTTTAACTCTTTGTAAGAGTGTTAGTTTGCAGGTACAGTAAAGTTCAGATGTCTTGTCTACATTACCCTAATTCAGAAGTAATTATCAAACGTCTCAAGTATCTTGACAAATGAGTCAGTCATGTAAGTAATGGGCAACACTGGACAAAGAAAATAGGAGTTGTGCTTGTCAGCATGAGGGATTTCACTGCAGGAGAGCTGCTGTGGCTTTCATTATTTCAGCAGTCAATGGATGTTGCTATAGAAACTACATAGTTAGCAAGCCATGTAAGCAGAAGATATATGATAAAAAAAAAACTAAAACAATGAAAGGATAAAAAGCAAGAATCTCATATCAATCCAATAACTGATATTCATTTGTTGGTTTTATCTTTCAAACTTATCACCAATCAATGAAATTGCTACTAATGATATCATGTATTCACATTTATATAAGTTCCATCATATAACACACGATAATCAAAATCAGCATCAAACCAAAACTCTTTCAATATCAACTTAAAAATTAAATAACATCCAGTTATTTGAATATGTAAAAACAGTATTTGGCTTCATACCAAGATATCAGCCCTCTATAAATACTAATGACTAATTATTAATATCTCTTGTATGATTTACTTTCTTTGCTTAGAGGAAAAATAGCCTTTTAATATTTAAACTAGCTCTTACATGTCCCAAAAAATACTTGCAAATGCAGTTACCTGCCTGATGTATGAAATTGGTGATCAGCTGCATAACAGTTGAATTTGTCTGTATCACACACTCATGCTGATCTGAATATTTGTAATGAAACCAGAGATTCTTCTTACTTCCATTTTGGATAATGAAATAGCCAATCTGAGATTTTACAGTAAGTGGGATTAAAGAGATTTAGAGATCTTACCATTCTAAAAAGAACAATGTATATGACAGGTGATCATATTTCATGCTTATAAAACTTACAGAGCTTTATGAAGAAACCATGCTTATAACAGAACTGTGGCTGGTATTCTGGGAATATATTTTTTGTCAATTTTTGCATAATCACATTCTCCTCTAACTTCATTTCTGTTGTGTACCCTTTCAGTAACAAGACAATATGATTTTTTTTCTTCTAGAACTGAACACAATAAATATATATAGAAAAAGAGGTACACAGCAGAACCTGCAAATCCTCTTATTTCCTTTCCAAGTCCTGTGATCAGAGTTTAGTGGCAGAGCTCTGAGTTTTGCATTCTCTCTGATACCTGGCTGGAGGAGCTATTGATAGAGGAGTTCCCAGCATTAAACACCAGAAGAGATGTATTACATAGGCAAAAGCCAAGAAAATGAGAAAATCTGATATATCAAGCTGAGAACTGTGCCAAGTAACCAAAACCAACATGAGTGTTAGTGTCTCCAGACAAAGAAAAGCACCTTGATGAACTCAGCAAAACCACACAACATTTGCCCTCTATTCAACTGCAATTTGTTCATCTAGCCATCATAAATAAACCCTTCACTACCACATTGCTTCCCAGGTTTATGGAGAAAAAAATACCAACATACAGAAATGATTGCTTGCATTCCCACTGAAAGACTTGGGTGCTTTTAATTCCAAAGTCGTTTGAGAAATGTTAATAAGCTTTTGCCACTAGGTTGCATTGGAAAAGAGAATATCCAGTGTTTCAAAAATGTTTGCATGGGCACTATTGAAAAAAATGCAAGAATGATTAAACAGAAAGAGAACATTCAAAACCACTTTTTTAATAGAAGAAGCAAAAAGCAAGAAATAACAATTTAAATAGGACACTTCTGGTTTACACTGGTCCATGATTTGGTCATTTTGGCCATTTTAGCTGGACTATTAAAAGTAATTCTCAGAAAAGACACTGAGTCTTCAAGGGTCTCATTCCCTTACTATCCCAGAGGACTGAGATTAATGTCTACTATGGGACTGTGCCAGGAACATGGTCTTTTCTTGTTAACGCTGCTCCTGGAAAAGAGAGAACTATTGTAAACCTCTTAACACACTTGCCTCTTGCCGTGTCTCTCAACCCTGTCACACAATTTGAAAGGATATTAGAACAGACAGAGAGTGCAGAGTTGAAATCAAGCATAAGTCCTTATTCCATGAAAGCTTTGCATATCACAAGGTCTTTGTTATGAAATGGTCAACTGTTTGCCCCTGAGTCTTCATCCATTATATCCACATAAAAAAGACCATCTTACAGTCAGAGCTGTACAAACTGTTGGATGCTGCCTCAATATGGCAGGAGAGAGGAAGTTCATTGCCCAAGCCCACTAGCTCGATATACCTCAAGGGACCAAATCTGAGCCAAGGCAGCCGAAGGACAGGCATAAAACCAATTTGGATCTTTGCAGGCGAAAACATCTGAGGCTGTTATTGGTGTGCATAACCTGTGGATTACGGGTCTCCCGAGTAGAGAGAGCTTGGAGCCATACCAGTGATTGTGGAAGAGCATACTACTGCAGCTGGTGATGAAGATCACTCTCACAAAACAGAAATTCCTCAGGAAGGGAGTGGATTTGGCAGGATTTCTGCAGAAGGAAACTATCAGTACAAGGCTTAAGCACCTATGCTTGACGTTAAAACACTCTATGCTTTATAAAGCATACTAATCTCATCGGACAATAATTTGAATAATTGACTGAAATCTACTAAAACAAAATCAGTGTGTTGCAAAACCACACAGCCCACCATCACTATCTAGCAAAGAAGAAACAATCAGCAGCTGTACAAGATTTGTTCATGGAAAATTCCTCAAGAGTGGAAACCAGTAATTAATTCACCACAGGGTGTGTGTAGGGGGGTAACTCAGTGGCCTTTTTTGTGGTAAAACAACCTTTTTGTTTTTACAACAAGGCATAAAGGTCTGGATCAATCATCCTCAGTTCACTTCCCACAGTGATGAACCTCACCCAGGTTCACAGTGTAGCCACTAGAGGAAAAGGATCATCCATGAGAGAGCTACCATACCTCACATCTGGATCAGGTAGGGATAATCTGGCCAAGCAGCTTAATTCAGTAGCCAACAGCCATGCACCGAGTTAATGATAAACTTCAGAGCAGAACAGAGTACTTAACTGCTTTGGTGCTGTCTGGTCAGCCCTGAGGAGAAGTGGGTTCTAATTACAGGAAAATCGATAGTAAATGGGACAAAAACGAAGGAGAAAGCAAGCTTATTTTATGTGACTACATGGAGTACCTCTGTCCTAGTAAACTTATTCAGGATCAGACTTTCCCATATTGTTTAATTGTTATCGGGCTTCTTGGCACAACTTTAGTTAGTGCCCCATTGATCCAAGCAATGCCCTGGCACATGCAGGAGAGGATACAAGCCATAGGCTGCACACAACAGGTTTAACAGGGAACTGGGGGCAAAGGGATGTAGATGAAGTTAGCTTTACAAATGTATCTGCCCTCTGCTTCTTGCACTTGGGGCCAGAGATTAGTCCTGGACACGTCTGATCTACATGTAAAGTTGTAGTATAGTTATGCTTGTCACTATTTCAAGGACCACATTTCAAGTCATGTTAGTGTATTTCCATCTTTGCTGTGTTTGGAGGAATGTGAAATATTGGAAAAAAATGTGCTAGATTAAATAACTATCCAATCTCGAAATGTCTTCCTCTAGGAGCTTAGTATGTTTTACTAATCCAAAGAAAGCTTAAGAAGCGGCCTAAATGTAATCTACATATTCACAGTATTTCAGACCTCCAATAATTCTAATGACTTTTCTAAAATTTCTGTAGATTTCCAGTTTATGTTTTTTTATTTGTTTTCACAGTGGATTATAGAACTTCGAACAACACTCCCTGTTGTGCTCTCTTCTAACCATGAACTGACATTCCTTGTCAGTACCTAGCTGATTTTTACTGTGGCTCTGGATTCTCTTTCATGTCACCTAACTCCAGATCAATGTCACACATCTGGTATGCACGACCTGCTTTGTAGTCCTAAATTATCAGGACTAATTGGAGAAAAATTGATGGAATCACATTCCTTCTGAATATGCGCTTCTATCAAAATCACACAGGTTTTTCTGGATGTAATTCTGGAGAGCTTCATATCAGCTTGAGAGCAAGATACTTGCTTTTTCCGCTTGGTGTTATGGTGTTAAAAAAAAAATCTTGTGATGTTAAATCAAATTAAATACAGTCAATTACGGTTTTTTTTTTCTTTTCTTTAATATAGAATGCATGAGTTCGTAGCTTTTCTTTCCTACTTGGAATGAAGGCAAATTTTGAAATCATTAGATGTTCATTATCAGGCAATCTTTTCTTCACGGTTTTATTGTCACTCAATTTTTTTTTCATCATCATCATCATTTCGTAAGAAATGATTGTATACTTTATTTAGATCACAACAGAAAACTGGTAAAGGTTACTCATAAACAGGACCTGGCAGAATCTAACTAGACTTTTTGCACCTTTTTGGGTATAGATTATTATTTTGGAATTAGTGTTTGCAGATCAGTTTAATTTCTTCCATATTGGTGCCGTGAAATTTTTTATTAAAGTATTTTCAAACAGAACGCAAGGTAGTTCTGATATTGTTTATGATGTCAATACAGCTAACTCCATCAGCTGGCATTGATTATATAAACATGTTTTAATTTGTTATTTGACTATGCCTGAAAGGAGCTTTTCCACAGCTTGCTTCAGAAGGCTAGCCAGCCTGAATACTCAAAATACACTCTTTACCTTTTTTCATGTCAGGACAGTACACCTATATTTCTTACAAATCAAGAAAAAAATGAGTGAGAAAATTCATTAGCTGTCTGGTGGATGTAAGTTGTCCAGTCTTGCATATTTAAATTGTCTTATTATACCAAACTTGACTTAACATTCTTGCTAGTTGATGGTAGCTTTTGCACCATATTTGATAGCTGTTCTACCCTTCTCTCTTACTAGAACTATATGAACAATATTTTCTTTTTTTCTCTTATTTTTTAAGGATTAATTCTTAAATATCTGATAACTTCCCTTGTCTATTATCAGTCACTGATGACATTTATTGTTGATAAAACACTCATATCTATATATGTATGAACATGTTTCCACAGATTGTACAGTGTCTATGCACACACTACATATGGCTTTCTCTTGTATCTTTCTGACTGGGATGACTTTCTAACCACAGAAAATACTTGTTTTGTTTTGGAATTGCTACTTGTTCTTCCAGAAAGCACAGTTCTGCAATTTTCAGCAAGTTTAAGTCTGTCCTGCTGTAACGGATATGCAAAGCAAGATACCGAACACATTTATGAGAGCGGAGTTAGGATGTTGTAGACCATCAGTGTTTTGTGCTTAGTTTGCAACACCTGTGGCTTGAATTTCAGCATCACTTATTGCTGGCAATTTACACTGGCCAGAGTAGTAGCTTTGCAATTTTTTTTCCATATTAAATATTAACACATTCACACAAGAAATCATAAGGGCAGGCTAATATGTCGTACATTTATGAAGTATTAAACATTCATCCTCACAATTGTTTGGATTTTAAGAAGTGCAACCACAGAAATGTGTTTAACTTACTTCCACCTCTAGCAAGGCAGTTGCGAAATAGTGCAGAAGAATGTTTAAGCTGCTAGTGGTTTTGTAACACCGTACCATATATCCTTGATAAAAAATTAGGATGTTAACAGACTGAACAAATCTTAAAGGGCAAAAAATCTCTTCAGATGTCACTCATCTAAACAGTTACAATTAGAGGAAGCTGTATTAAGCAAAGATGTTAAGCATCTGCAGGAGCTGCGGTGTGAAAACATCAGGCTATTCAGCTCTTGCCAAGGCTCTCAGTGCCTGAACCTACATGACGTTCAGACTGAATATCCACTGTGAAAGGGGCATTTGCGTGGAGTTCTGACTCCATCAATACATTGCACACTAAGATCTTATTATTTTAACATGGCTCCTTACTGTGGCAGTTCCAAATGGACATTAAGGCTGAACACCAGAGCAAACACTGTGGACAATGAACTTCATCACTGCAAACACCTGATGACTGCTTCCACTAGCCCTTTCTTTCTTCTGTCTCTTGCAGACTGCCCATTATTTTGGTCCTCTGGGCAGCAATTAGCTGTCATCAGACTCCCTGTCTCAGGCATCTTTTCTCCTAGAGACTAATCCCCCTCAACACAGTCCATTCTTCTGTCCGTTGCCATTCTTTGTTGGTTACACTGTGTGCACAAATTAATTATGGCTCGATTTAAGGGCTGACTCAGCTGGTTTATAGCACAAATGAGTACAGCTGTTTTTCTGCATAAGGTTTTCAGCTCTTTTTATTGTTATTTTTCCTCTTCTTGGTTTAGAAAATATAGATTTAGAAATATATTCTGTGTGTGTGCAAATTAAACATGAGATTTTTGGCAGATGCAATTGGCTCAGAAACTTGACAACATGGATCTGTTTAGCCCCTCTGCCCCTGAGGATCCAACTCAATTCTTCCAGAGCTTTAGGGTTAGGACTACTGAGTTTCCAGTGTCAAAGGGTGGCTTCTCTACCTCAGACATGCTGGCATTCTGATCCTGGGAGGTCCCCTGCCCCCCAAAAAACAGAAACATCTGGAATCACATGGACAGCTTGTTTGCTGAGTTCAGCAACAGGGATCCCTGTAGCTACAACTCCACCCCACTGTTAGGGGACCTACAAAGCACTTAGCAATTACTGTCTTTACTATAGAATTACAAGTGCATTTGATATCCTACGTATAGTACGAGCCTTCAGATTTTACACAAAAATATTCTTCGGGTATAGTTTACACTGAAATACTTCCTCAGAGAGATAAACATCATGATGTTTTAATTTAATTTAGGGAATATTCCTGAAATGAAAGGATATTTTACTGAAGCAACCATGTTATGTTTATATCCTCTTACATATGCTTGAATTTTAAAATTCTGAGTAATGATTTAACACCGGAGCAATAAAACACCTCAAGTGATTGGGAAAAGTACATTCTGAACATGCAGATATTATTGTTCACTGTTCAGTTCAGAAGTTAGTCTTTGATCATGAAACTGGAGTGTTTGATTCTGTTCTCACTGAAGTCAAATGACAGTGTTGTTGTCAACTTCTACAGATGCCCTTAAAATGTTAGGATATATGTGTTTATGAGACTTCTGTACTCTGGGCTTGGTCTCACTGCTATTGGGCCTTAAACATGGCAAACAATATATAAATGGTGGCATAGTTACCTGGTCATTGACCAAAAGACGCTTTCGGAGACTTCATGGAGTTTTGCATGCCCTGCAGTCAACTGAGGTTTTATTTTATTGGCATATGCCATTATTTTATGGTCTAATTGTGTAAACATTGCTCCAAAACAAACAAGTACAGGCATAAGCCTCAGAGTTTCAGGAATTTTCCGCAACCTAGAAGAACTAGTTGACATTTTATGTCTATATAGCTATATATGTATGCATGTGTATATATACACACACATATATATACATATATGTATATTTCATAGGATTTGTAAACTCAATGGGGCAAGCGCTCTCCCTGACTAAGCGTACAGATCGTTCAACAGGGACTTAAAAGATTGATTCAGCCCCTCCATACTACTAAAATCCAAATAGTGGCAAGCAAGCCTGGCATTTGCAACCAGAGGACTACTTACATGGTAACAATTAAACAGCTGCTAAAGTGCTTTATTAGACTGGGTTAATCAGTTCCTCCCCAGAACAAGCCTATTGAAATGAAGTTTTGTACTCATATTTACTGAACCAAACATCTTCAGTTTCCTCCTATTTTAAATAGGAAATAAATATATATTATTTTGACTATCATTCTTTTTTCTTTTTTAAAAGTAGGGACTGAGCTGTCATCAGTTCAGATGTGAACTACTACCTTGAATGTCGAATACAAATATTGTATAAATTATATGTTTGAATCACTCATGGAATAGATATGGAATTATTAGACATACAGTATGTAAACACCAGGGCAAAAGTCTCTGTGAATTGACCTTGCAAGGGAAGTTATTTAAATCAATAGAATGAAAACAAGAGATAAAAAAAGTACAATTCAGAAGAGAAACCATCGTCATAATTTTCTAGAACAAACATGCTAATTTAAATTCAGCTGTGCTAAAAAAAAAAAGAAAAGAAAGGCAAATATTTACGTGAGCAGAATCTCACCCAGCCCAGTCCCAACACTTGTACACATGAATAACTTTACACACTTTAGCAGTAAGGTTGTCTTGTATGGCATTCCTCTGTCTGTCCATTACCACGTAATTGTTATGTGCCATAAAAACAGCTTTCCAGTCTAAAGAAAATACCTTGCCAATCCAAAATAAACATTTACAATATATATAAAAAAGCAAAATCTAGAGGTAAATGTGCAATTAATAACCACTGATTTTTAGGCCATACCTCATTAAGAGCTTCTGTACCAATAAAACCGCTTTTTAGATTGACAGGTGGCTGATTTCACACACACACACACAGAAAAAAAAAATATATACACACACATATCTTAATTTGAAGGTTTTTATCATGAAAAAACCTCTCAAAAGGCCCGGTGCATTGTGATTTCCGTGGTTCTTTTTCTTCTGAGCTGTTCAATTAGTTGGAAATCTCTCTCTGATGGACTGAAGCAGCTTGAGTGAACGCCTGAGCGCACAACCAATTAGGCTCATTTGAAGTTGCAGAATTGCCTTCTTTGGTGTTAAAACCCCATGTCAAACACTGGGTCTAAGATCATTTGTACTACAAAATGAGATTGACAGAGCAGCTGCAACAGGGGGCATGCCTGCTGGACGACTTAATTGTAGAGACTGAAGGGCCATCATGAACTGGCGTGTGGAGATTGTATCACCACTGCTGCATTACAAATGCTCTTTATTAACAGTGATCTGTAATCAATGAGCTCAGGCTTTTTGCCAGAGCTCCAAAATCAGATAGGCAGCTCTCCTCGCAAGGAATAGGAGGAGCCACCGGAGCAGGGTGTTGTGCTGAGAAAGGAAGCGGCGATGTGATGTGCGTACCCTCCCAGGCACCTTGTTGGGGCTATGAATCTGCGGAGAGGGAAATAACCATCCAATGGCACACAGCTTTCCTCATTTAGCAGAATATGCATTAGCTGGGTTGAGCAAGCAGCAGTGTACGGGCAATTGCACTTACATCGACATGAATGGATTATGGTTACTTCAACAAAGAGACAACATCAGCTCACACTGGTCTGAATAAAATAGTTTTTATGGTGGCATAATGCCTGTAATTTAATGGTAATCCAATGATACAAATTACCTAAAGTAAATCCAATAGGTTTAGCTTCAGCGAAACACTGAAAAAAAACAGAATATTTAAACCTTTTGGGTAGTCTTTTGCTTTTGTTAATATGACATCTTGCTTTTGATAAGAAAAGCAGTTGCTTCTCACTGATGCTTCCAAACTAACAATTATTTTTATTCCTTTATTATTAAAAACAATGTCCTCTTACTGCAACCTACTGGGTCAGTCAGTCTCCTGGAAAAAAACAACGTACATGCACAAACATTCACAGATTACTTTATGATGAGACATATGGAAAGATAATGTTGAAGTCAACCTCAAATTTAGCTAAAATCAGCAATAAGGGACTGTAATTACCTACCCAATGCCTTTTGCTATGAGAATAACTTCACTGCTTTTTTCAAGGCATTTTACTCTTGCCTGCTTCACTCTCTGAAAGACTACCAGAGAAGGAAATAAGAAACTTGAGCGAACAGTACAGGAACAGATCGACTACTGTTGCTAATCACATGCAGATGAGCTCTGGTATCAGAAAAACAGTGCCTCAAGTTTGTGCTCCTCAATTATAGGAGCAATCAATGCTTGGATGAGTAGATCTAAACTTTTGGCTTCTCATATGAGTCAGGCTGATGGGCTTACTTTTAATTACAGTCTTTTTTTTTTCATTTTTTTTTTAATTTATACCGCAAAGTACTATTACCTATTCAGGTGCTTATTACAGATATTTTTTTTTTCCCTGAAGGACTGATTTTGCTATTACCAATAATTCCCACATGTTTATAAAGTCTGCTCAAATTAAACAGATTCACACTGTGTCATTCTGCATCAATTACAACACAAGCAGCAGGCAGTTGAAATCCACTTCTTTTAGGAGAAACTTCTGAAGTAAATACCTGCACATGTACTCATGTTTTAAATTATCTTTAAGAACTCTCTTTTACCACAGTACATACAGGAAACTTGACATTGTTTAGGCTGCAGATTGTCTCACGGTTACCTTGTGGTCCCCGTATGACTCAGTGCGTCTGCTGCCTCTTTCCTTACAACTGAAGAGTGAGTTCTGAGGTGGGAATTGTGTTTCTCTTCTTTGTCTGCACGGTGCCTAGCTCAACACTGCCATTGCCTATGGCTAGTGACCCAGGAGGATACAGTGACACCACTACTGCTACCATTACCAAAAATCATAAGAAAAATCCAAGTATTCAGCTTGTTTAGTGTTGGAAACACAATGGCATGGTATTCTATTGTTTATGCAGTGTTTATTTACTTGTTGCCAAATCTTCATGTGAAATGTCTTTCCTGTGACAGCAGTTCCTGGTAGTAGGATGGTGAGAGGTGCAGAAGAGGGATATATAGGTAAGATGATCATTAAAGCACAATAAAGACATTAAAAATATTAAAAAGCAGGATCATTTTTTAAGTAAATGAGTTCTTATTCAGTATATCCATCCTTGACCATTTTATTCTGTATTTGCTAGTAGTTTTACATGGGTGGTTTAGGCCAAAGCACTCCAACCAAAACAAGCATCTAAACTGATAAGACACCTTAACATAAGGAAATAACTAATCAGTAAATGTGACTGAAAATAAATGGATAAATGTTTGCTCGTACTAATGCATTTGCAACTAAACTAATACACCACCCAGTCAATAAAGATATGAAATATCAGTTCCTTTTTTCCCTCCCACTTGTAGTTTCTGCATATTCACTTAACATCGTCTTTTCCACTAATCTCAGAGTATGGCCTTACAAAGAATTATTGATGGGCCACTGTAATCTGGCTGAATCGTCTTGCTGTTTCTCTTTCTATTCCAAAATCCCTTATTCTTATCTTGTTCACCTTTTCTTGCAAAACTTTATTCCCAGCAAAGATCTGAAATACAACACACAGGTATGTACTGCTTTGGCTATGGAAAGGACTGGACGATTCAACCAAGACAGAATTATTCTGCAAACTTGCAAGCTATTAGCAGCCTGTGAAATTTTTCTCCAGATATGTTGGTGAGTAGGTTTGTATCATGCCGTCACCATCAAGCAGAACTATGCAGTTTCAAATGTCAGTGTACAGAGATTTCACAATGCTGAAAGACCACCACAGCCTCCCTGAATAGGTGGATGTCTTACCTCTTAAAGGACGATTGAGTAATCAAGAAAGATCATGTTTCCTTTCTATTTTCCAGTTATTCTTGGAAACTACATATACGTGTGTACCTATATATATATATATACACACAAATATACACCTATATATATATATATATGGATTTCCAACTTACTAAATTCATTGCCACATTTTGAAATTAGGAACTAGAATTTCATTCAAAACATACACAGAAACTGTTTTCTTGTCACACTTTGTTGAAGTACTAGCACTTTCCCCTTCTCCCACTCGCTCCTGTGAGAGATGTGACCACGATCTGTGACCATTGTCATTTTGTTGAACATGTTGATGTCCCATGCATGCATGGCACAGCACCAAATTCAGGATGCATATAATTAAATGAGGTTAGCTCTTGAATTGTAAAGTAAATGGAATATGATAAAATGAGAGGAATAAAATAAACAAAATATTCACTTCCAAGTCTGGAACACTATTGTAACTTCTAATATAATTCATTTTTATTTAAACGATCTATATAAAGAGCCACAAGGCAAAAATACAGAATAAGAAAGAATAAGTTCACCATTCAGTTCTTGAAGTAAAAATAAAAAGAGGTAACAGCTAGATTTATTTATAAAGACGTAACTCACAGTTAGTAGCACAAGACCAAACAACTACAATTCATCAGAATCGGAAGGGCATAGCAGAGCATATTCTGCACCCAGAGAATCAATAACGTAATTTCTGACTGCCTGCAGTAGAAGTATCAAGGCCCAACTCTTCAACCTTTTTCTTTTAATTGAACTAGCTTCATATAAAGACATTAGTGTTCTTTTTTTTTTTTCTTAAAATGTAATCTTAAAAGTTATCCTTAAAAAGTTATCCAAGCATTGCAGTCAACAAGTAACACACTCTAAAATGAATAATGCTACTAGAACACTATTCAAAGCTTTGAAAATATACCCCTTACATTCCACTCTCTGGAGGCAACAGCTGCATCCTCTGTAATCTAGAGTAAACAGGGAAAAACCTGTCACTGTACAAACACTTTAAAAAAAAAAATGCATTTAGCTTCCTTAAATCTGTGGAAATTCTTCAGTGCTTATTGTCTTTAAATCATGTTGCAGATATAGAAGGAATTAGTGCTGATTCTTCCAAATTTTCATGCTCATTTTTATGCTATGGATTTTTGTACAGAGAAATCAAATTACTTCTCATCTGTAGAAATACCACATAAAATACTTATTTGGACTCCCGTTCAGGGAAGTCAAAGCTCTTTCTGCAAGCCATATTTAAAAAAAAAAAAAAAAACCAGAAAGAAAAGTCAAACACAGTATACCAAATTGGTATTATTAATCAGTAATCTGTGACTTTATACCTGGTTATCAATAGGAAGTTTCATGCGACAATTAATTAAAGGACAGAATATTGTCATAGGTATTCTCAAGAAGAATTCTTTAAAGAGAAATCAAATATTACATGATGACAGGAGTATCCAGCACCAAACTAATTAATACCAGCAATTGTAACTGGCACATGCAAACACATTTTTCACATTTTAAAACAATCTCTAATCATTAGGTCAATATCAGACCTCCTAGAAGAGGATTTATTATTTATCTAGCAGCCATGGGTATTTTGTAGCTTTCTGTCTGGTGGCACTGTTAGGCAAGCATTAACTAAACAGACTTTGTATGTAATTCTATCATTCAGAGAACAATAATTGCTATTATTCAACGGCTAACAACAATCTTCAAATCTAGCTTTGAAATATTTACTGTATTTCTTATCTCTGCTATCTTTTGTTACTTATCAACATTTACGTAGTCTTAAAAGTATTCTGATTCTGAAGTTATATATAAAAATTCAAAGCATGCAATAAAAAAATAACATAATATTATTTTTTAATTATGTTTCAAGGCTCTTTTTTCCCTCCCACCAAAATAGGGAAACAAAGCTGACATACTCAAATGCCAACTGATTTGTAGCAATGTATCCAGATTGGGATTCATCTCTAATCTAAGATTCCTCATTTTAGAAGTCCAAGTCCTGGTCTCCATCATGGTCAATCACGTATCTTCAGAAAATAATTCATGTTGCCTATCTTAATACAACCAGTTTAAGATTAAATGAATAGCTTATTTCTCTCATTCACTATAAGTGGTCCCTAGGGAGACTAACCTGAATTTAAACAACTTTTAACACCTAAATTAGGGGAGATGAATCTTCTCCCAGTCTGTAAAATTGCTTTATTTACAAGCCAGAAAATCAGCTCATATAGCAGCATGAGATAATACCCAGTGTGCTGTGGTGACCCTGAAAGTTTTTACCATTTTACTTTTGCTCCAGTCACTCTTAAGTCATTCATATCTCCTTGATTTTCAGTGAATTTAACAAGATGATTCATCTCCTTTCTCGTTGATTACTCTTTTTTACATATGAGGAAACGTTTACCTGCTTTTCTGATTAACATTTAACATTAGCTATGGTTTCTCTTTGTGACCAAGCAGGATTTAAGACTTGACAAAATACTTTCTCACTTATGGTTTAGCAACCCTTTTCTTCAGGGGTCAACTTACTATTCTTTAAAAGAAGTTATAAAATAAAGAGTGCAACCCAGGAATAAATAATGTCCCAAATGCAGTAAAACCTCCACGAACAAAAAATGCAGAATGTGAACACACTAGAAAGAACCTTGAAGTATTCTGAGTCTGTTTTGTTCATTTTATAGCTCTATTATCAAGCCTATATATAGATATTTGCAATGATAAAAGAACCAAAAATAATTGGCAGGTCAGACTGTGAGTTGACTCAAACATGCAAGAACAGTAATAATACATCTATTTCATGAACAGTCTTCAAATTAGTTTGTCCTCAACTCTGGTGTGGTTACTTTGAAATGAATGCCCGTTTGGATAAAATGCGAAGGTGGTTTGAAATTGCTTCTTGAGTGAAAACTGATCAGCAGGCAAAGATTATGTTGCTTACATTTAGATAAAGACAGAATCTTCCTCCAAGGGGAAAAATATCTAACTAAATCATGATTCAGGTTATTGCAGCTATCAGGTGCTTTATTTTCTGATTGACCATTTAATCTGTTAACAAGTCAATTCATTTTATATATCCAAGTGAAAGCCTGATCTGTGCATATTATGTGTCACTCATATATGATGTTTCACACACAAGAATCAAAATCTCTGTGACATTTTTATCAAATGCAGTGGTCTTCTGTTTCTTGCCCAAAATTCAAGCCATTTATAATTGCTTCGTATCATACTTCAAATGCTTCTAAAGGGATTCTTCTTCAATACCATTGTACAAATTATGATAAGATATAATGTGGCTAGTATGGTAGCACATAAACTGGGGTGTGGACAAGAGACACAGATTTTCATCTGAATGGAGTAATCTCTGTGAAGATGGCCAATTTTTCCTGGGATGGCTAAGGAACAATCCACAGGTTGCAGACCAAGTTCTGTAGGTGTTCATCCTGATGATGGAAAATGGGAAAAGAGGAAACCTTCTAAGGGAATACTAAGGATATTTCTTCTCCCTGTGATTCTTTCACTGTTTGGTTTTGTTTTGAAAAGAGAAAAAAAAAAAATCAATTTGATTAAACTTACTGTATCTAATTTGGAAAAATCAAGGAAAAAATATCTGTTACAGCTTTATCATATATTTTTTCTTAATAAATTTGCTACACACTCAATTGGTAAGTTAAATTCATTTTAGTCAAACACAAAATGATTAATAAGCAATGCTTTATTTATAAGTAATGTAAATATTTCTGACAACTCATACAGTGTTTCTAATCAATTGAAATATGACATGCAACCTTGCTTATCTTTTACATCACTTAGAATATAGCCTGAATGGTTCCAAGAAACCTATAACTGCTTTTTCCAAGATAAAAAGGAAAAAATATTCAGGCATATTAATCACCTTTATTTCAGTATTCTCTAGACACTTAAAAAAACTAAGGTTCCAAAAGCCCAGTCAAATAAGTGAAACACTTCACTCACTATTAAAAACTGCAGAAATTGCTGTTAAACATCACATAGTCACACATTAAACAATCAGTTTTCAATTAGGTCTTCTTCCCTTGTCTAAATCAGAAAAAAAATCAAAAACTAGGCTGAGAAGTTCAAGAATCACTTCACGTGCAGAAACTGATGAAAGGAAAAGCAGAACATGCTAGCTAGGAGACATGAGGGAGGACAACACATAAGCAGGAAACCTTCATCATTTAAAATTGGTGGGACATCCTAACTTAAAACCTAGCATTTGTGAAAAGTGTCATGAGGCTAAACTGATCTTAAGGACTCAGTCTCAGTTTTGAAGGAAAGATATATTCCTACATTTTCTGTCCTGAATTATACTCACGGCTGCACTGACAGTTCCACAGTACAATTTTTTCTAAAAATGAAATCACAAGAAAAGAGATTTTGTTTATCACTTTTGAAGCACTTTCCTCTCAGTATTCCTCCAGCCAGGCAAAATTTATTTCAGAATTTTACATCATCTTGCAATGCAAGTATTAAAAAAGTATGAAAGCACCCCTCCTGACTTTTCTATACCGCTCCACTTCCTCCAAAAAAATGAAACCAGATGACATTTCGGTTTATTTGTTATTAAGAGGAGTGGGAAGAATGTAATGTTGTATACATCCTCAGTCCATTATTTCTGTGCCAGCTTGAGTTTCATAATTTAATTCAATTCCAGTAGGGCAGAGCACAGCAATGCATTTCATAAAACAGTAAACTAAGCAAACATGACATCGAAGTTATAATGCAGTATTCATATGCATGCTGAGTTGTCATTTTTGTAACACAGCATTTTCACCAGAGGGACACTTAATTAAAAACAGATTCTTTGTATCTGGTATCAAACTAGTACCAACAATTAATTCATTCTAATGCTATTTTTCTATCAGGAGCTAGTCTTTAATTGTGATGTACAATGCGGCACGCACATTTGATATGAATTAAAGAAATCATACTAAGGCTCAGCTAGATGCAAAAAGAGGGTAACCATCTTGCAACATGGAAAACAACCTTGTACAAACTACAGGAGACCATCCTTTTCTGAAAAAGAAAAAAAAAAAAAGGCGGCTGTCAAGGTAATACAACATAGAAGATAGATAGCCGTAAAAGCGATCTCTTAACGTTATTGTCTATAAGTTATTTAGTACTAGCAGTATCCTTACCTAGTAAAATACACAAATATAGATGTTCCCTGCCTCTACTCTGATTCAGAAACACAGTGGATTGGACCCAGTAGAAAATGTTAACACTAGCAATATTGGGTTTGAGTGTTTTCTTTTCTAACTCTTAAATTCAGTCCTGGTGTGTTTAAAGAGAAGTGGCATTTTAGAAAGCATTTGAATTAGCACAAGGTGATGGTTTTGTAAATGAAGGTTGTAAAAATAATGAATATATTTCAGGAGAAGTGTGAAAATACAGAGAGAACTACATATGGCAGCCGCTGGTAACAGAACTGAGATGAAGTAGGGACTAGATGTTTTTAAGCAAGAGGTAAAGTTCAGAAAAGCTTTCACTGGCCTCAGTAAGCTTTGGACAAAAACTTTATTGCAGGAGATTTCTGTGAACATGTTCCCCCAGAAGGTTCTGGGGGAACTGCTCTTTCAGAACCTGAACATGGGCAGATGTATTCAGTCTCATCTTCCCTGTTTTTAATTGAGAAAGTTGAGCTTTATTGTGCTACATTTGTCTGGACATAGCTCTCATATAAGTCCAAAGGGAGACTATCAACCAAGTCATCCTCATTAGCTTTTCCCACAGTCAATGAATGTTATGGTCATTCATATGACCTGGCCATATTCATGTGGCGTGGCACTGTACATCTCCTCTGCCTTTCCAGCTCTGTTCTGCAAACTTCTACTCTCTAACACAGTTTTCTGTTTAAGATTTACTCACTTAATGACCAAGGTATTTCTCTTCTGGAACATCTTATTGTTACTGTTTTCTCAAATATGTTGTCTTCGTGTTCCTATTTTGAGCTAATTAGAAAATTACTGTTTAATCTTTTTCTGCCAAAAAGCAGAATAGGTTCGTGGGTCAAGTGTTTTTGCTACATCTCACCTCTCAAATCATGCTTTCAGCTGGGAAACCCATGCTTTTGACAAACATCACAAAGAATATCAGGCTAACAGTCAGACTACACAGCCTATGTAATCACTGTTCGTATTACATGGCCCTTGTTCAGTAAGTTATTTGTCCTTCATCTCAGGAGTCTGAAGTACTGCAATCAGACAGGCTAGAAACCATAGCACTATTTTAGTGAAAGGAGCAAAGGCAGGTAAAAAGAAGACAGAATTTAAGTACTCACGTGAAAGAGTATGGGCTGAATCTGCTTGCCCCTCTCTTCCATCTCATCTAGTCACCTAGTTACCTGGCATCCTGGGTTTTGACAAGAAAATTACTTTGCTAAATAGCAGGGAAGGACCATGATGTAAATCTGTTTATGTGCCAATAAACCTAAGCATGGATGAGCATGCCCAAAAATAAATGAATCTAGGTCAGCAGGAAGAATAGGAGCTCTGAGTGCTACTACACTCTTTAGTCATGGTACTTCAAATGCTACAGACATGAGTGAAGCCTGTTACAGGAATCACAACAGACCAGACTGCTATCATGCTGGGCCAGAATAACAGTTCCTTTTGGCTGTTATGAGTCTACAATTCATGCAGGATATAAAGAAAATGTATTTACCTCAAGGGTGTGAATTTTACTCCAAAGATTGAAGTGTGATCTATCTACCTAAATGTGAACGTTATAAAATGCATAAATTTATACTTGAGAAAATAAAATATTACTTTCTTTAAGCCAGAAAATAAATTAATCATTTTCCAGCTCTGACTCCAGATTGTCTAAGTTGATACCTTGATTTTTAATGTATTTATTTTATTACAGAAGACAATAACAGCAGCAGGCTTTCTCGTTCTGCTGATTATAAAGAGAGCCAAGGTTGCATGTAAAGAAGAATAAGATGAATCTAACTCTGAACTTCTGAGAGTTAGGCATAGCAGTACTAATAGTTGCCACATACGATTTCCGGTTATTGATTGGAACTGATTAGAGAATTACTATTTTTCTGGCCTAAAGAAGAAAACATGGGTACACCATGGTTATACCAAGGCTTTTTTTATCATCACAAACCTTTCTGACAATCCAGCTTCAAAGCCCTTTGTAGGTTAAATGTGAAGAAGAAGATATATAAGGACAGTAGTTAATTTTTGTATAGATATTGTTTACTTAAGCAGTTCTTTTCATTTATTTTCATTTTAAAACTGTGCTTGGCAGTTTATTTATGCCCATGGTAAGTTCTGACCAATGCATTTAGACAAAAATAAAAAAATCTCAGAAGAACATTTCCAAATCTGCTGCAGGTTGAATAATCAATGAAAACATTTCATTTCTCAGTGCCCTGGTAAACACTGTTGGCCAACCAGCTGGGAAACAGCTCTGCAGAGGAGGACCTGGGGATCTACTTCTGGGCTCCCCAGTGCGAGATGCACATGAACTTACTGGAGGGCAACAAAGATGATGAAGGGACTAGAACATCTGTCATACAAGAAGAGGCTGAGATAACCAGGTTGTTTGGCATGGAGAAGAAAAGGCTCAGGGGAGATCTGAGCAATGTGTTTAAATATTTGATGGGGGCAAGGGATGAGAAAGACAGAACCAGACTCTTCTCACTGTAGCCCAATGACAGGAGAAGAGACAACAGGCACTAACTGAAATTACTTTTAAGTGTAAGAAGTTTTTTTTACGGTGAGGGTGACTGAGCACTGACATAGTTTGCCCAGAGAGGTTGTGGAATCTCCCTCCTTGGAGATCTTCAAAACCAGACTGGACACAAATCTGGGCAACCTGCTGTAGGTACCCTGATTTGAGCAGGGGGGTTGGAGCAGAAATCTCCAGCCTCCACCCTGCTATGAATCTCTGACTCTGTAATTTATTTTTTTCAATGAAAAAGAAACATTTCTATAAAGGACAAACTTTTCAGTAAGAACTGTAATAAGCACCATCACATAAAAGATCTAATAGAAATTTCCAGAGCCTGGTTTTCAAGAAGACAGGATTTTAGGAATTTCTGTGTTGCTTTGTAGAGGGAACAGATATAAATCTAATCTATTTTTGTTACCCAGAGAACTTAATACAACAAGGTTGAATTTATTATAAGGGAAGGCAGAGTAAATTTACTGTCTGTGTAGGCAAACATGCACAAAAGAACATAAGCAAGTAATTATATAATGCTGTGATTTGACATGCAAGTAAGTATAAACTAGTACTGACTTGAGCCTCCTAATCATGTTCACACTGATTCAAATGAAAATGTATGGTTTTTATTACAATGATTTTACCACTGATTTAATGGAATTTCTCTCCAGCTAAGAGTGATTATTAGTCACAGAAGTGCCGTAATGTTGTGACCCTTTCAAACTTTTGTTATGAAGCAGTTGTTATTGCATTTCTAATGTTCAAATAGTTGCAGTTGGATTCACATAATTTAACAATTGTCTTGCAACAGAATGTCCATATGCAATTTAGAGTTTTCTTATGATGTTCCTTTTCAGGAATACAACAGATAGTACCTCGTCTACTGACAGGAGTAAGCAAACACTGTTTTAGAAACATTCCTGTCCACAGATTGGACAGAATTATTTGCAACAATATTCAACAAGTCAAAAGGGACGAAGCTAAATCCTTTAAAGACTGACTGATACTATTAAACATTTTATACCATTCATCCAACTGCAACATTGATAATACATTTTTGAACAGACGATACTTTATAAATGTTTCTTTATGTTGCTTTCCTAGCAAGGTTTTAAAGGACTTTGTTTTATTTTAAATTAATATTTTCATTTTAGGTTGTTTTATTTCCTATGCTTTTTTTACACAGTTAAAGCTTTAGAGAAAACCCATGGTAGCAGTCCTATATAACAATCTCTACAATTAAGTACCTTTTCTGTCAATATGAGTACTAAAGGTAAAGTGCAAACATATAATGAGCAGTCTATTATTATCTCTGAAATAAAGGGGGACAGATTGTTAAGAAGAATACTAGTAAATTTGCCTGAATAATCTCCCTAGTATTCACAATGAAATATTACATGTAGAGGAAACAAAAGAAGACGTTCTCAAGGATGGCAATAGACAGCCCTAACTGAGCTTCCTATTATAACTGCTTGAAAACACACTACTGCACATATTTAGATTTGCGGGGCTACCAAAATGATGTAGATAGTATTTCACTCCCAAGCCTTTGCTTTACAGTAATTTTCTTCATCTTCTTCCTGTCAGACTCATCATGGACAGTATCAATTTTAAGGACAGGTGAGTAGAGACGGATGTTAAGTACACAGCATCATTTGCTAAGTGAGCATTTGCTGATGACTGAAATGAGTAGCAGCTAGTAGAAACTTGTAAGTGGGTTGGTGACAGTGGCCCATGAGTTATTTTATTGCTTTGCTAATGCTGGAGACCAAACACCTCAGGTAGGGAAGGAACTGCAGTCAAAGACTTGCCACAGCCTATCCCTGTGTTCCCAGTGAAAAGAGATTTTTCACACTGCTGTAGACATATATTATATGGAGGTAGAGTTGTACTCCGAAATGACATAAGTGCATTAATATTGTACATCCAGCAGCAGCTGCTCTGGCTCTAGGGCTGTTAATAGAACTTTGGCTTTTTCAGTACTTAGGAAATAATAATATTTAAACTCTTTGGATATAAAGAAGAAGTCTTTTTTGTTGTTGTTGTTGTTGTTTTCTTTTCCTCTTTTCTTTTTCTTTTTCTTTTCTTTTCTTTTCTTTTCTTTTCTTTTCTTTTCTTTTCTTTTCTTTTCTTTTCTTTTCTTTTCTTTTCTTTTCTTTTCTTTTCTTTTCTTTTCTTTCCTTTCCTTTTCTTTTCTTTTCTTTCCTTTTCTCTTTTCTTTTCTTTTCC
>VXAL01005833.1:24259-37020 GCA_013399475.1 Chauna torquata
TTTTCTTTTCTTTTCTTTTCTTTTCTTTTCTTTTCTTTTCTTTTCTTTTCTTTTCTTTTCTTTTCTTTTCTTTTCTTTTCTTTTCTTTTCTTTTCTCTTCTCTTCTCTTCTCTTCTCTTCTCTTCTCTTCTCTTCTCTTCTCTTCTCTTCTCTTCTCTTCTCTTCTCTTCTCTTCTTCTTTCTTTCTGTTGGCACAAAGACATGGTTAGGGAGGTTGGTCAACAGCCAGTTCAAGAGAAATACTAAATGTGAGAAGTGCTTCACATATATATTAGCTAGGTAGATTAGATAGCTTGAAAGCTCCCTTCCTCACTATACAATAATCAAGGAACTTGGTCAACCTCTAATTCAAGATATTTATTTGACTTGCTGCAAGCTGCAAAAGAATATAAAATACCCCCTAGCATTGGGAATATAGAACTAAAACATGCAAGCCTGAAGAAAAAATACATTTGTGAATACCGGCAGTCAGGAGCCATCCATCACTGATGTAGAACCCCAGAATCCTGACAGCCTGAAATGATTTGGTTTGATAGTTGTAGTCAGATCTTGCTCCTGAAAGCAGTGAAATATCAGCTGTGATGCTACTGTTGTGATAACAGTCCAAATGACTTCATCTGCCAGAGGTGAGACTCTAACAGACTTGCCTAATCTTGCCCTTGAAATATCACTAAAAATCTATGTATTATTTCTTTAAAGCATGTAATGGGCTTAAAATTCACTTAGCCAAATATACGCTGGACTAAACTTTCTGAGTTTTAGATTCTTCATCATGAGGTTTCCCATATTCATTGTTGTTTCAATTCTGCATTGAGACATTTGAGAGCAGACTGCTGAAAAGATTGCAAATGACCTGGCCATTATCCACAGACAGCCATAAAAACCATGACCTTGAAAAAGTAGTTGGTGCTGGTCTTTGATTTTCTCATTTGTGTTTTGCATCTGTCCTCCTCTTTGCCAAACTATATTTTCTATGTCACAATTCATACAATGCCTAGAAAGCCTTTTAAGCCTTAAGTCATGTTGGTTTGTGGATTTTATTAACCTGGTTCTAGAATAGATTTTATATGCTATAATGAAAGACATATGTCTAGTTTTAGGATCACCACACTGTACTTTGTCTCTTTCATTATCCTGACATGGTCTCAGAGAGTCTATCAATATAGCAGAAGAACATCCCAGCCTTTGTTTCAAATACTTTTCCTCTTTATGCTGAGAGGAAAAAAACCTAGAAACAGAATTTTTCCCTCTTCCTGTGTGCAGATTTCCACTGGAAGGAGCCACAAGGTAAACCACTAGCTGCTTAGAGCTGAACATCTGAGGAACCAGTTAACACCACTGAATGCACCTGCTCCACAGTCTAGATGTCCAGTAAACTTTCTACTGAAATGTCTTTGGCTTAAGGGGAAGCATTCAGTGTGACACTGAACTCAGTCCAAGTGTTACAGGACTCACTCTACACAATGTTTAGTTTTGGCTCTTTGGTCAGACAGAGTCAGGATATTTCACAGTATCTGCATAATAACTTTCCATGGCTTCTCAACAGATATTTTCTGCTCTAAACTTCAGCTGAGTTAAGTAGTTGTAGATTTTGTAACTCAAAAGGGCTTGACTTGTAGAGGAAAAAGGAAGCTGATCATTTTGTTGTAAAGAAGAAAAATACGTATATTTTCTCATTCTTAGTAGAGCATAATAGATATCCTAGATGATAAAGGCTCACAATTGTAGAATAACTGAACCAGGGCTGGGCAGTTTAAATGAATTAAAACCCCTTTAATTCCTCTGAGGCCTCTTGATTTCTGTTCAGATTCAAACTGTAGTCACAGCCTCATGATAACTAATACGAATGCTGTAGATTTTCCATCCTATTCATCACAAATTCCTGCAGCAGAGGGAAAGGGGGAGAGGGAGAGAAAGGACTTCAACAACTAAGTTATAAATCACCAAGAAATGACTGACAAATACCAATGCAGACCTTTGCACAGTGCTGTGCTGGAGATGGCACACTGCCAGGCAGGCCTTGTATACACATGGTGTTATCTCTGACCAATTTTAGGGAAATGATATGTTTATTCTAGAGTAAGGGGAGCTTAAAACAAAGTTCTTGCCTTTTTGGCTGTAAGACAATGGAAAAACTATTTTAATTGCCTTTTCCTGCTTTATTTTGCATGCAAATAAAGAAAGGGGGAAAAAAAAAGAAAATTCAGTGTGATACACAGTAAAAAATAGAAAAGGTAATTAAATTAATTTAGTTTGTTCTAAATGTGTTGTGCATTTAGTGTTCCTTCTCCAGGCTTCAGTCATATTTTGAAATTTTTGTGTGTAATATATTTGAATTCCAAAGTATTTTATATTTCTGAATCAAGCATTTTTGCTCATAGAAAAAAATTATTTCCAAACCACTTACATATAATTCATGATATATGTCATATATTTATTTAATAAGGTCTCTGTAAATTCAGTCATTTATCTGATTTATATGCATAACTGTCTGATCACAATTTGGCACTTGCCATATAGCTATAACCATGCAACATGAAACTTAAATTACAGTTCTTCAAGTCTGAGTAATATTTTCTTGATAGCTACAAGAGGACAGGATGATCATACTTTAACATGGACACTAATATATGCAGTCAGTGTGTATTTCGTGATGATTTACTTAATTGGCCACAGTAATATATAAAATCTGTATACAGAAAGGAAGCATTCAAGAATTCAAGAAGAAACTGAGTGTAGCTCTGCACACTGCTCTCCCAAGATATGAGTAATATTATGGCACATAGGTTATGCAGCTTATACTTATATACTTTCAAAAATACCATGCATCTTATCTTACATGCAAAAAAAAAAAAAAAACCACTTTTATGAAAATATTCATCTTGCCTTTTCCTGTGAATCGGTGTCAAATTTATAAAAAAAAAAAAAATCCATGTTTTTAGAAGACAATTGCCATTTTTTTCCAATCAGTTTTATTTATGCTGATAACAGAAAAATGAATGAATGAAAAAGAGTACAGAACTATTTCCAGGGTTCAATAAAATACGGAAAGGAAGCATTCAAGTCGCAATCCCTTTCATCTCTTGCAGCTTACTGATCACAGACAGAAGGGAAAAATGTGGAACATATTCCAGATTTCCTACTTGACTCTGTTGTTTCAGTGCCAAGAGGCAAATAAGTAAAATATTATGTAAAATATTAAACATTATGAGCCAAATATTCTTTAGGGGGGGCGAAGGGGTGGAAGAAAGACAGCCAAAAGAAAACTCTTTTCAATACAGGTATTAACATCCATTCCAAAACACTTTGGAATACATAGCTCAAAACTGACAAGTATCTTTTAAACAAACAAACTATCAAAATCTACTCAGCATTCTTACAAAAAAATGACTATTCAGCACAAATTAGAAACATAAAGGAAGCCAATTTCATTCAAATTTCCAAAGTTTTAGAGGTGATGAAAGTGAAGTGTTACCTACTAATCAGATTGCCTAGTGTTCCTTCTCTTCGTATCGGCCAATTTAAAAACCCACAAACATGGCTCTTGGAGTTGCACAGGCAGGCACTTGTTCTCATTGGAGTTCAGAATAACCCAAGCACAGGGCTCGTGGTGGCAAGTTCAGTTATGCCATCTGATTACTTTTCCTTGTTCCTGTGAACAGACATTGGACAAGGATGGATAACGTTCACTGGGATGAAAACGTCTTGCAGTTTAACAGTGAACAATAAATATGAAAAGTCAGCAGACAAAGCAAACTCCAAATGAATAGTCACTTTATTTATAATGTTGGTTAAAGACAATTTTTATTTATATCATGTAAATCAAATTCAAAATAAGCTCTGTGAACACATTATACTTGATGCCAGGAAAACCTACAGGTTCAGAACCAAATTAATTTATAATAATATAAAAGTGCATTGGGGGCTGGTGCCCAGGTGCTGGCAGGGGGCTGTGCAGGGCTGCTCTGTGAGGCGAGGCCGGGGCTGCCCCATGCTGGACACAGCCAGTTCCAGCCGGCTCCAACGGCCCCACCGCAGGGCATGGCTGGGCCCTGCAGCCAACGTGGAAGCACTGCATTTGAGAAAGGGCAATATGGTGCCCAGGCAGTGAGGAATGAGGAAAAAAAGTGTGAGAAACAACCCTACAGACACCAAGGTGAGAGAAGGAAGGGCAAGAGGTGCTCCAGACGCCAGAACAGGTATTTCCCTGTGGCCCATGAAAAAGGACTGTGCGAGAGAAGATGTCCACGCTGTAGCCCGTGGAGGACCTGACACCTGAGCAGGTGGATATGTCCTGAAGGATGTGCAGCCTGTGGAGATGAGCCCATGCTGGAGCATGTTTATCCTAAAGGACGGTAGACCATGAAAAGGACTCACACTGGGGCACAGGAAAGATATGGGGAGGAAGGAGCAGCAGAGAGGAGCTGTTATAGTATGACTGCAACCCCTATTGCCCCTGTGCTGCACACGGCAGAGGAGATAGAGGAACGAGTCAGGAATGAAGGAGCAAAATGTGACCTTGGAAAAAGTAGGGCAGTGTTTTAGTTTTTGTCTTTGTTTCTCACCATCTAACTCTGTTTTAATTGGCAATAAATTAAATTATTTTCCCCAGGTTGAGTCTGTTTTGCCCCTGACTGGTAACTGATCTCCCTTGTCTTTATTCTGACCCTTGAGCTTTTTTGTCTTATTTTATCCCGTTGTCCTGTTGAGGAGGAGAACGAGAGAGCAGCTGGGTGGGTGTCTGGCAGCCAGCCAACATAAAACACAACTGAATATAAAAGTAGTAGGAAAGAAGGAGGAAGAATATAAAACAAATATTTGGTGTCCTTCACCGATGTATATGGCTTAGTGTGGTAAAAATCAATGAAATTACACATAAATAAACTGGCTGACAATGTGGTCTAAGAAAATAATACGGTTACGTTGCTTAGCTTTCTGCACACTATGATCATCCCAGACAACGGAAAAGAGAGGAAGAGGACTTACCAGGCTATTTATTTTCAAAAAGAAATGAACGTTCCACAACTGCAAGTCTGTCTGTCTGTCATCTCTGGCTGATTACTTGTAGCATCCAAGCAGAGACCATCTGAAAGGGATTTGGATGAAAGTCGGTTATCAGCTATGGAGATTTATTTCTGGAAGAAAACCTGTGAGACCAGCACCATGATGTTATCTGTGGAGATGATCAAAAGAAGTATATAAATTGATCTTGAAGATTAGGAAAACAGGTGGACAGATACATTAAAACTGAACGTTGGGTAACTGGCTTTGAAGGTGCATACAAAAAGGTTGGACTTGATACTATGGAAACCTCCAGAAAATTTCGTAGACAGGAATGGTTTGCTCAATGGAAGGGACAAAGAAAAACACTTTACATGCTAGGTCTGAAAGGATTTTTTGGATCTTAAAGGAAGAGTTGCAGAAGAAAATACTGACATCAAGGCAAGACAGGTCAGAAGAACACAACATTCAAGGAATTACATACCAACCTCCAAAAAAGTGACTTCACCACCTCCTTGAATACCCAGACAGACCCTTTTTTTGTTTATTCCTTGCAGTTATGAACAGAGATGTGCAGATACATCAGACTATGAAGCTGAGGTGTGGTTTAAACAGTACATATTGTTCAACACATTTATCACACAGACCTGCTGAAGAGTTTGAGACAATGTGGAAGAAGTCAATATCATAAACTTTACCATAAATCATGTTTAATCTTGGCAAAGTCCACTTTTTCTAAGGACTATCTAATTCTTTGGATATTTTGACTGTGTATATTCAAATCAACAACTGAGTAGTGTACCTGTATCCGTTAAGTTACAAAGCCAGGCATCATGCATGCAGGCAATGCAAGAGATTCCCATGTGTCTTTGCCAATATCTCACAGGCTGAACAGAGCAGGCCAAGCAGCAAGGAGTGGAAAATCCCTTGGAATTCAAGATTAGGTCATTGCATTGTTGGTTGTTGACAAACAAGCCCTAATGTTGAGTCAGATCTCTTGAAATTGAAGTCTATGCAATACATGACATGTTTATTCACCCAGGCTAACCCAGGAAGCATAGCTTTAAAGATATATTTCACTTTATGCTAAATTTACATTCAGGAAAATGTATAAGATAGTTGCTACTCAACTATTTCCCTCCCATCAGTGGAGGGAAATAAACCAGCAGAATTTTATTCATAAATTACTATTATTTACGCTTGTTTGGGAACAGAGACAACTATATCTTAACAATTTATCAAGTGGACAATTTCTACTCTGGGTATTAAATATTTCCATGGAAGTGTTCTGCTCGTCTCTGTAGTCTATTGACTGTAGACTTTTAAGAGATGTGAGAAAAGAAATTAGAAAAAATGATTAACATCAGTCCACTTCACTTTTCGATGATGTTAGGATCTGCACCTCAGCTGTAGATTTTTTCAAGCTGTCTCCAGATGAAAAATATGGAAAGCCAATTTTTGTAGAAATCTAGAATCACATTTCTGGACACATTCTCTCCAGAATAGATGATTAAATCTGGCAGATTTAATACTGGGGAACTCAAAAGATTAATCACTTTCTGGAAGTATCATTCTCTGTTTCTTGGACTTCAAAAATGGCATTATAATTCAGCATATCAAAAGTTTATGCATGTGAAAGCAAATAGTTGGACAAAGAAATAACAGGTAGTACTTTCTACTTTATTTCTTTTTTTTTTTTTTCCTGAAAAAATCCAGATTTTTGAAGTGGCATTTAAGAAAAAATTCTTTCATGAATACAATACTTTTGTTTAAGGTAGTGAATATGATAGTTTTTTAGTAGGCTTAAATACACTTGAGGCAAGACTTCTTTCTCCTCAGCAAAGTTGAATAATTGGTAGGTACATAGGTATGTAGGCAGATAGACAGACAAACAGATAGATAATGTGTTGCACTTCTAAGTGACCAGAGCATTTTTTTTCCAAAGAACCACAAAAATGTCCCAAGGTGAAAGACACTGTATGTTGTTTAGCAAAGGATGGACAGTCAGGAAGTATAATAAAAACATTACGAACTACTAAAGCAGGATATCATTGGTCACACTTTCAGAGTGTGTGCAGCATACATATGTAATCCTAACTTGTTCATCTTTAGGTTTTGTTGTTCTAACCTGTGCTTTTAACTTCAGAAATGTTGTCTGGCTGCATCACAGCAGGTTTGTTTATATGCCAGTTCATCCTAGTTTAATGAGATCGGTAGCATGATTTCACGTACAAAGTCTTTTTAGGGTGCTCCACAACCCAGCCAAATTTTTTGATGTGTTGGGAAGAAATCTTTTCTGTCTGCTGTTTCACTTGTTCATTTGAACCACAATTACATTGTCAAAAATGTAGAATGTCCATGCAAACACACAAAAAAGTGTCTACAGTAATTTTTTATTCTACTACACAGAACCAAACACAGTGCCAGAAATGTAGCAGCAAGATTTATCAAAGAGACTGGAAACACCTGGAGAGTGGTACAGAAAATGAATAAATAGTGGATAACAAAATGGGCCATCGTTACACCACCTCCTAACTGCACTTAAGGAGACACTCAGAAAGTGTTATTCAGCTGTATGTTTCTTGCTGTCTCAACTAAGAATTCAGTCTTACTCAGATGGCTGATAAAGGTTCCATAATATGGAAAGTGTTGTAATAGTCCAGCCTTGGTGATCCAACAAAACTGACCATGTCAGCCAATAGCCACCCAGTGACTTGTCAGCACAGCAGCACAAAGCAGTTAAAAAGGAGCAGAGTGGAAAAAGGTTATTTCTGGACTATATACAATGATTTTTTATTTTATTTTATTTTATTTTATTTTATTTTGGCCATCAATAACAAGCATCCCTCCAAAAGTGTTGACAATCTCTGGAACTTTTTACAGATTTTGGAGTGACACAGTAGACTCTCTTTATATGAAGTCCTATTCAGAACTTGACAGTGTAAATATATGCAAAATCAACAGATATTCTCATTATCTTTACTTTCTCTCTTTAATGCTGCCTTGGTGAAACATGGGATATGCTTCTCTTAGAAAATCTCATAAATATGAAGACAGAAAAAAGATAGCATGCAGGTAACTCTACTGACTTACTTGGTTGTTTTTCTTGCCTCTTAGCTCATGTTTTGGAAGCTAAATATGTAACTAATATTTCTATCCTGTATTTGCACTAAAATCACAACACTAGGACAATTGAGGTTTATTTTTTCCTTCAGCAAATCAAAACCTTTTGTTTTAATCACAAGAAATGGCAGTGTGTCACAGCAGGTAATAATAAGATATTCAAAATGATGTGGGCAGCTTTAAATATTTGCTCTAAATTAAGAGTGGTTTTGTTTGTTTGTTTGTTTGTTTGTTTGTTTTATCCCCGTTTTTCATTAGTTTTGTTCTCATCTTCTGTGGAACTTCTAGTCAGAAAGCCAAAAGAGACTGACTCACTGAAGAAAGGCCAATAGCTCACTCTGGCTTCTTGCTTCTAGACTTCATATAGAAATTTGAGAGAACTTTGGAGTCAGCTTTGCTCAAATCATGGAGAGACTGACAGCAGCTCCTTTCCCTTGTAAAAACCCTCAGCCAGCATGAAGCCTACTTAGTACAATAAACAACACAGTGTGAACTATTTTTGCAGGTGAGATATCCTGCTGGTGGCCCACCCATAAATCAAGCACACTGGCTAACAGCAAGGGAAACAGCCAGAGCTAAAAGAAGGGGAAATGAAGTGTTGCATATAACCCCCTACTGTTTGAAGGTCACAGACCCGTTGAGACTGACAATTTAATATAATTTATTAGTGTTGCATTTCTTTTTTAAACCAGCAGGAGCATCAGAATCCAAGCATATCAATTCTGAAAACCTGAGGAATAATAAAAGGTCTTTGGAGGATGTGCATTGTGTGTACAAAGGAAAGGGAAATAAAGTAAAGGTAGCTAATTTAGCCAGTTTGCTTTTGGCAAAAAATTTGAATGATGGCTGTAAAACAGTATTTATAAACATCTCAAGATGGATGTGAAATATATCAGAAATTATTAATCACATAGTCATTAATAGAAATGTGCCAACATTTATCTTTCAGCAATGTCTAGTAGTTAATATTCAGACCTGACATAAAAGACTTCCTGGAATTATTACTGTAAACAGTAATTAAATGAACCCAATCTTTGGTTATTGTTATGTAAGAGATTGACTCCAGGTGAAGTCAGTGGCAATCCACATTTTTGAAAGACTGTTTGGACCCAATTCATCAAGGAAGAACCTGAAGTCCAGAAATGACTGAACTTCTCTGATCACATATTAAAAAATTTTACCGGATGCCAACTTGCATAGCTCCATGGAAAATATTCATCTGCCACATGAAGATTCAGCCCATGAGCTACAGGACACAAGAATTTTTTCTGTAACAGATAAGGCAGGAAAAGTGCACTAGCTTTTTAATAATAATAATAATAATAATATTCCTAACAAAGAAAAAAATATCTCCCTACCTTTCTTATATTTTTCCATTGTTTATATATTACATTAACTAGTAAGTGCTGGTGTTCATGAAATATTTAAAAGTAGGAATTGTGACATTTTGGACCCAAAAATTGTTAACTGGGTGATTTTTGGAGGTGAGCTAGACATTGCGTTGTCACAGAATCCTTCAAAATAAAATAACAAAACTAGCCAAGAAAAAATTCACTAGCTTCACACGGCTGGACTGATAAATCCTGAAGATTTCCTGGGAATGAAACATGAATATCAAAGTCATGTGCTGGGGAAGATTTTTTTAATCAGTTATACCATTTAAAAAACTCCTAAACCAGAACAATACAGTGCCCCTCAGGAAAAGGAATGATCAAAAGAACAAACCCCTCTGGCAGATATAAATCACCCCACTTAATGCATTACTGGAAGGTTCTTATATTCAGGTGATGAGGGCAGTTTAAAAATACAGTTTGACCATATGGTATAATGTCTTATAATTTGGATGCTAAGATGCCAGTTTCCTTTCTTTGGCTACATATCCCAAATTCAGCTTCTTCCGACTTCCACCAAGGTTAAAATAACCTTGTGTAAGTTAAATTGCTTTGATAATGAACTGCCACTTTCTGTCTCTCTGTTCTGTCTTACTGAAATTTGGATCTGTATCATCTATTTCCCTGATACATTCTCACTTATCAAGTGCTCTCTTACCCTACTGTTTTTCCCACTTGAAGTGATCAGTTCTGAACTTGGAAATGCCATTTGTTACAGCATACTGGGGAAAGCATGCTCCTTTAAGAACCAGGTACAGATGGCAAGTCCATCAGCTAAGTTCAAACCAGAGGTCAAGAGAGGAAAAGGAAATTACCCCTAGCACTCATCTCAGACTCTGCCCTCTTCCACTGTCTTCTCTGGCTGCTGGTAAATTTAGCTCATTGTTTCCCCAACCAGCACCCAGGTTAGCTTGTGACAGTGGGAAATCAATATATCCACCACATTTGACCTCATAACCTTTAAACCAGTATCTTACAAATCACTCAGGATAAACAGTTGTGATCACAGAGTTAGGAAGGTCAGCTAATCTAAAGGTGGAATCAACTATACCTAAACCATTCCTGACAGATGTTTGTCTAATGTTTTCTTAAAAACATCCAGCAACTGAAACCCCTTTCCTCCACTCAGAAGTCTCTTCCACTGTGTAGTTATCCTTACTGATAGAAAATATTTTCTCATGTCTAACCTAAATCTTCTTGGCTGCATGTTAGCGTGTTATTCCTTGCCCTAAAGATTAATGGATCAATGTCCTAAATAACGCCTGGAAAACATTTTGGAAATCTTTGCAGCAGCCTTTTACATATTTGAAGACTTACATCTACCCCTCAGTTTTCTGTTCCTTTTATACCACCATCCCAATTCTTTCTTTTAAACCAGGTTTTCTTGGTTTCTGATCAATTTTTTTGCTCTGCTTTGCCCTCCCCTTCTGTTGGTCCACAATTTTATGGAAATATGGTGCCTCTAATTGGATGCAGTAATGCTCCAGCTGAGGCCAGTATTCAGCAGAGCAGCTGGTTTACATATAATACTCATGTTTATACATCCTGATACAGTGTTTGCTTTTTTAAAAATATTTTTGGCAGAAGTTTAACATTGAGAATACATGCTCTGTTTGGGGTCCATTCTAGTTCCTAGGCACTTTTCTGCAGAACTGCCAGCCAGGTGGAGATCCATCGTCATGAAACTTCCTGAATCCAGGGGAGCGTTCCCTTCTATGCTAGGGGACTGGTGTGGGGAAATGCTGGTCTGGTTTGACAATTTACATCACTTGTTACCTAACAGCTTATTATCTTTGGGGTGCTTACATGCAACATGTGTGCTTATTTGTTCCCGTGTTTCTCTGGGCACTTTAGTTATGCCAGCTCTTCAGTAACTCCTTCCTCTAGCAAAAAGAAGACAGAATTAGCTTCCTTGCCACCAGCCTTAGGCCATGACTGATGTGTGGTTTATATGGGCATATCTCTTTAGGAAAAAAAGTATTTTTCTAATGGATAGAAGGTGATTATCTCTCTCACATAACTAAAGACAGAGGAAGATTCTGAAAGAGATTTGGTGGCCTAGGAGCTACTATCTAGGTACTACTTAGGGCCTACTAATTACATCTCACAGGGCCTAGCAGTAAGTTCTTGTTCCAGTAACCCAGCTGATTTAAACCAGTTGTGAGGTAGAACTGGCGGAAGAGGCCCAGAGATGTTTTATGTGCAAATAATACGGAGTCTGCAGTGGTAGTCCAAAAAAAAAAAAAATTACGAATTTACTCAGAGATGTTCCCAAACAGAAACATATTTTGAGGCTGTTTCTGATGAATCAAGAAGAGTTTTAAGTTTCAGATGTCAAAAAGAATGTCGTTTGATTGCTTTTGTTGTTTAGACTGTTACCTTGCAGCAGCAGTCCGAGCGCAGGGAACAGTAACAAACTCCACGCACAGCATGAAGACTGCAGAAAACAAAGAAAAACAGTTTCACAGATCGGCTAAGAAGCACCTGCAGTTACAGAGCACTCTGCCTTCAAAAGCTTTTCTACTTCATATTCTGGGTACTTGGATCCGTGTTTATCCTGACCAGCTTTTAGTCATTTAAACTGATATATTCAAGCCAGGCACTTTCTTCTGGGGTCAATGAAGACAGGGCAAAAGAATTATTCAAAGTCTCTAAGATCTGAATCATGCCATGGAGGTATTAATCTCTATGCAGCTAATTTATAAATTAGCAGTCTTTGTGCTCTAAATCCCACTGGTCTGATAATACTGGCTTTAGATAGGTCAGTAAACATCAAAAAGATGTAAAATTTGGAAAAAACTTGCTGTGAATGAAAAAAAAAAAGGATGCTGTATTTTTCCCCCCCAAATTTGACCTTATCAGCTAAATTTCTGTCTCCATCTGTGTGCCTCATAGCAGAAAATAAAAGGTTATCAACTAGCTCCCTGGTTTTAATAGTCATTGCATTCCCTGTGTGATGCACAGCTACTAACCTGTGACACTGAGCTGCGCCAATAGAGCTGGTTGCTTACAGGTCCGGTGCTAGACAGACTAGCTAAGATAAGGAGTTCTGCCCTAAGTCATCCTCTATCCAAATGTTTCTGTGTTACCTGGTCAACAATGTTATGACAATGTGACATTTGGGGAGATTAAAAAACATTAATCAAACTATCAAACTACTCTGATCAGAGGGGCAATTTTTTTAACCAGCTGGCTTGCAAACAAAGCAAAAAAAAAAAAAGAAAGTATGGTGCAACTTGTTTTGAA
>VXAL01005833.1:37047-67615 GCA_013399475.1 Chauna torquata
CCTAAAAGTTTCTTTTTACAAATATCATCAAAATAAAAGGTTTGCTTTGTACATGGAAATCATGTTGAACTACTAAGGTATTTTTAAAGGATTAAAATGATTGAGCAAATTGTATTGGATTTCTCATTTTGTAATCAGTTCACAGAGATTTTACAGGTTGATACTTCACCAAGAGTTAAAGTCAGGAAGGTTTCACTGTTGTAAAGATTGAAAAACCAGATCCAATGCAGACTTGCTTTTCAGTGCTTCTGATGACTTTATTTTATATTCTTTTTCTGTATGTGTTTTTAATTGTTTTTTTTTTCCTGATGCCATCTTATTTTTACAGAACTTGTTTCCGTTTTTTTAACACATGCATCCATCATTTGAACAGCTATAAATATCTCCACCCTCTACCCCTAATTACTGCTTTGAAGGTACCATTAAGTCATGCATGTGGCTTAATTTGCACTTGGGGCGGTGGTTCTTAGGGCAGCTAAGCACTCATCTGTGTTTAACACCTAGTGGGCTCTTAGCATAAGCTGTTGAAGTGGTCTGCATTGGTCTGCTTTTTCTAACACTAATTCAAGGATGAGCATAGTAGGTACAGCACTGACTGATTTGGAGAATTATCCTCACCAGAAAATTTTCCAGTAAAATATATCATACTCTAAAGTCTTGTACAGCCAATGGAAATGGAAATGTTTGCATTTTTGCTTGGCCTCTCTTCAGAGAAGGGCAATTATGAGTAAATTACCCATATTCAGCAGTGTATTGGAGAGGATCTAAACTTTCAAACCCACAAATATGGGGATACTTCTAAATAAACCATCCTGAAAATGTCACTGAGAAATTTGAACAAGCCTTTTTGACTTAAAGTGTGAAAATCCAACCACCAAACATTCTGCACAGTAAACTTATTTTCGTTCATACAATAGCAAACAAAGCGTGTATTGTAATGACTTTTGATCCTATAATCCATACCAGAGCTCAGAGGTGAGCTAGCAATTTGCAGAGCTTTCTCTCTGAGCCTTGCTGGCACTTTTCTGCAATTCGAGTATGCACTGTTCTGGTGGCTGATCCAAATTACAGATATGGTAGAAACCAAGGGAAACAAAGAGGAGCTCTGAAGCTTGCAAAGCATACAGACTCTGGAAACTTCAGTCACCATCAGTTTTCACTGATTTTGTTAATTTCTTATTTTCTTGTACGGAAAGTTTCTCCTCTTACTCTTACAATTATCATGTGATTCAGCATAACATTATGCCTGCCAGCAAGACAGCATAAAAGTGCAACAGCAAAGAAAAAACACGTTTTTTACATATCTTTTTACTTCATTTCATAATAAGCAATTTCTTTTCTTCTGTTAGAATTTCCAGTTTCCAAAATCTCAGCATCTTCATTATAACAAAAGACAAAACAAACTCTTAAATTACAGTAGATTTCAACTTGTGAGCGACTGTGCAGATCAGTTTTCAGACTGTTCATTGCAATATTCATTAAAAACTCAAGTAATATTTGATTTTCATATTTTTCTGGCACTAAGTTGACTACAATGAGAAAGTATCTCCTATGAGAACTTTGATTATCAAAGAGGGCAATTTTGTTCTGGTTCATTTCTTGGCTGTAATACCAAAGAAATCCCTAAAAAGTGAATTCAGATTTGGAACAAGAAGAATGTCCTGTCAAAAATGTGCTAAATGCCAAAGGGAAAGTATGATCAGTCAGAAAGGATTAGGAAAACTGCTTACTTGGATTACCCAGCACTACTGAAAATAAAAATAAAAGCTACTGGGAATAAGGAGGGAGGGTTATAAAAACAAGAACAACAACAACAAAAAATAATCCAGATTAGTTAACAATGGGCCTGAAACAGAAGAAGAAAATCCTATTACACATTTCGTTCCTATAAGACTAGTCTGAATTCAGTTTCTGATATTTGGAAAATTAGAGTACAAGTAACATAGGGCAAAGTCTTTCTTATTTCCCTGATTTTTGGAGTAAGTTCCTGAAGAATTACGGAAGTTGCATATATATAAAGGCCAAGCCAGAGCTACCTGCTGACAAAGCTAAACCGAGCCAGGACAGGGCAGAGGATGAGAATGCAAATCTCTGCTTAGTCACAGGGTTCCCACATAGAGCATGTCATTTGTTTTGGTCTCAAGCCCTCAATAGTGGAATGAGTAACAATATTCCTTGCTTTGCCAATGGTGTACATAAATCCTGTAAAGCCTTTCCTTAACAAGGGAAAGAAGTAACCCCTCACCTCTGCATGCTCCCACTGTCTGAGAGGTTTAGGGACACATCTAAAATGACATTACAATATTTTTAGATGAGGTAGACAAAGATTTACAAAGGAATTCCAACCGTCCACTCTATATACTGCTGTGACATCAGACCTATTTGGAAACAGAAGCAGGAAAAATATTTGACACCCATTTTCCTGCAAAAATTAAGCTGCTGTGGTCTGTGCCATTTATGCCTGTGCATTTTTTTCTGTGCTGTCATTTTTCTCCATAACAATTTAGCTACAAATCAAATATACATGGAGGCTATTGTCAAAATGTATCAGTTTTACAGTAGTCTGTTCACCAACCTCTTCAAGTCTCACCTTTTCCTTCAATAATTTTCTTTTTCCAGCTGCAAAATTTGATATATGTAAAATATTTGGTTTATATGAGAAATATTTATAGTAGGATCTCATCTTTCAGATGGAACACAAGTGAGGACATGCTGCAAAGTTGGTGTTATTGGGACTACAACATCATGACTTTTTCAGTGTTACATTTTTTTGCAATACTTTGCTGTTTTCACTGTAGTAGTAGACTGAGATGAGAATTTCATTGAGACAACCTCAATGATGCCAAGATTTATTTTCCTGAATGCCCACACTGAATTTAAAATTGACAGAATTCATTGAGACTGTTCCATGTCAGCATTTAGGAACAGTTAAACTGGCACTGCGCTATCCTTTCCACCTTTCTACGTGCTTTTTACAAATCATATCTAATCTTGTTGTGTCTAAATACTACTAGTCTAATCTAATTTTGGTATTTGCCACTTCTCTAATTGTGTCTTTTTTCTAGATCGTTAATAAATAAAAACTAAGAAGAAAACCGATAGTTCTAGGAGAAAACTGATCCTGCTGAGAGCTTTGAAAATCAAATAAGAGTGTCATCAGGTATTCCTTGGAGCAAGGACTCCCCCAGCAAACTGTCCTAACCACTAACCGCAAGACAGGAGAGCTTTTTTCTCCCAGCACTGAGCAGGAGACAAGACATGGTGACACCTCTTAACCGAAATGAGTGTAAGACTATTGTCCTTGTCCTAGATAAAGCACCTTTACTATTCTCGCCCACAAAAGAAACAGGAAAAGAACAGGCAAAATTCCTGTGATGTAAATGTACTACCATCCTGCAGCAACTACAAAAAGCATTGGAGAAGAAGGATACTGTCTCCTGACCTGCTTGAAAATATGCACTGAACTCCTGACCTGCTTGAAAATATGCACCAAAACAGCAATTAGCTCCACATCTTTAAGGCTCAGAGATAAGAAAACCAGATTGCACTGAGCTGAGTATCCTGGGTGATGGTTCCCCAGTTAACTATAACGCTTACCAACATTTTTGTCCTGAAACAGCAGTGAATCTCCAAGAAGCACACAATCCTCTCTGTCCTTTCAGTCTGGCTGAAGGAGTGTCTGCTCAGACATGTCAGTGCGACACGGAACAACTCACCCTCTAGTGGGAAAACTGTAAAGAAAAAAAACATTCACCCAAGTCTTTTCAGGGACCTTTTTATATGCTGGGCTTCAACTTTTGCCCACTAATCTTGTAGCTTGTCTCAGGATGAGTCTAAGAGCTAGCTTTCTAAATGGTCTTGGGCTGCCTCAGAAAGTCTTTTCTAAGAGAAACATCTGCACCAGATACAAAAGAGCAACCAGCTAAATCATTTATGAGCACTCCAGGCAGAAGGAAAATAAGCCCTCTATTCTTTTAAGGGTATAGGACACTTTCCAGGCAACACCACTTCCCACTCTAAGCAAGAATGAAGAATAGCAAGAAATCCACTTCTCTCCAACGTGGCAACCCAGGTAACCTCATGGCAGTGACATTACCTAAGTGAGGGGCTCAATGGGCATGTGTTTTAGGATTAAAAAAATAGAAAAGTAACAGAAGAGTGAGGATAAGGAGAGTGCGACAAGGACAGATTTCTGCAAAGCTGACAGTGACTCATAAAGCCTTGTCTCTGTTGTCTTTGTGTCCACCAAACGCATGTCCTCAAGCCATTAATTTTCAGATGCTGCAGGATCTCACATTTTGGTGCAAATGCAAGCACATTCATTACTCTTGAGATAACCTACACATGCTAGGTACAGTTTTTTGCTTACAACATTTTTCCCTTCTCATAGTATCAGAGTTTGTTTGCCCTTTGAGCACTTCACGGATGAACACTGTATGGGGAGTTCCCACAGATAATAGACTGCTATTCTGCTGGAACCATCCCCATTAGAGTTAGAGTTCAGGGGCTTCCTGAAGCAGACTGAAGACATGAAAAATGTGAAGTGATGAAAGATAATCTTGTGAGATATTGCATCCCTGTATATCTCCCTACCATCACTTCTGCTTTGATCAGAAAATATCTTCAAGCACCAGTCCAAATCCAAATGATTACACCTGAAACCTACATAGCACCTTAGTTATGTACTGGATTCCTATTTCAGCCATGGGGATTTGCGCTTTCAAGGTTCCCTGAGAAGCCCTTTTTCCAGTGAAGGAGTGCTACTCCAGTTGCCTCTTCTTTCCTCAATCTGGACCGCAGTGAGCTGGGCTGTGTGCAAAAGCCACAAGTGGAAGAAAGTAACACACAGGCAACACATACTTTGGTATGGTGGGGGCCACCAAAGTAAGTCACCGTGGACAGGGAGTATGATGAGTTGCCTGTGGGGTTTCTATCTCTAAGAAGCAGCAGTGACTTGCTAGAATAAACCCAGATGCCTTGAGCTGATTCAAGGTGCATGTTTCCAGGCTACATGGCCTGAGACATCTCTGAGTTCAGGGTACTTTTCCCCTGTGCCTCACGCCTGCATTGCAACTACAGGGTGTGGGATGGGGAATAGGACATGCTGAAATACATTATTTGCACCAAACACATTTTTCTTGAGTTCATTGTTGTCATTTTGTTGTGTGTTTTTGTTTGTTCATTTTTCAAATAAATCTTACATCTCTTTTCCTGCCTGACTTCACTCATTGAAGATGGGAGGTGCTGGGACCTGCTGAAAACAGCTTTGCCAGCTGTGTCAGGGTGGAGCTAGTCAGTGACCAGGGCTGTGGGCACTAAGTGGTCAAAGCATACAGTTTTCATTAAGTAGTCTGTGATTAGCTCATGTCATCCAGATACATGATGCAGTAGGCAGATTTGGAAGGTGTAAACCATACAGACCAACTCTTCAGGTAAGGGCCCTACCTGAGGAGTGGAAGTTTTCAGGAGACCTGACAGTGTGGGGGTTCTTGTATGTGCTCAGATTTCTCATTCCTCAAATGGGAAATCTGGGAGAGAGGGGGATTCTCTGAGTCAGCATGAAGCTGCATGTGGGAGGGAGCTGCAAGGCCAGATCTGAGGTTCCCACCTCTGCAGAGTTCCCAGCACCCCACTCGTAAGACACGTGGGTCGATGCCACAGCAGAAGGCCAGGGAACCTACCCCTGAGGGGGCCATGTGGGGCTTATTAATAAGACAATGTAGATGATGTCTAGAAGAAAAGAGAAAGAGACATCGCCATTGCAATACTTTTGAGTGTTGGGGGGGTGGGGGTGAGCTTACACAACATATTGATCCCTTATGGATGGTTTGGGAACATTTAGCTGACGAAGTCCCTTAGGAATGAATCTAGTGAATAACAGTGGGGTTTGGCTAGGAATTAGGCTCCAAGCTGCTCATTGCTATTGAGACTAAGATGCTCCTAGGTCCACAGAGAAAAAAATATGAGGGCCTATAAAACTCTAAAAGCACAGTCTCCTCTTAATGTTATGCTTTCTCCCACATTAGACAGTGGTTGAATAGGACTTTTGCAGCTTTCCATAGTCACAAGTAAGCAGCTAGGCCTTATATCCCTCTGTAGGATTTTTTTAAATGTAATTTGGATAGTATCAGCTTGTTCTGGTAGTTTGTCGGTCCATGAAGTATTAAAATGTTCTAGCACCTTTTTGTTTGTTTGTTTGTTTCAGCCTATGGAAATGTCTCAAACTTTTAGTATTATTTAAAGAGTTATCTGATGTTCTCTACATTTCTACTCTATAAAAAGAAAAAGAGACCTGTGAGTGTCATTTTGGTGGTTATGGGTTGTATCTACTTGTGTCTTCAGTTGGAGTGACTGGTAATCAGAGGAACCTGTGGGAAAGAAAGAGGCCTTAAAACAAGTTTCTGAGCAATGACATAAGAAGCCAGTAAGTCTCTGGAGTCAATTTTAATTCTGAGCACTAAATATTTTCTCATGCGTCCTTAAAACCAGAGCAAGCAGTCTGTAGACTCTGTAAGCACACTCCAAGAAGCCAAACTTCTTATCCCAAGTGTTTATTTGGATTAAACACTGTTCTGTTAGATAGAAGCAGTGATTCTGCTCATCAGACGTACTGCTGCCTCATCAACAATTGCCATGTTTATTTCACCAGAGATGGTATCTTCAGAAAGGTAAATGGGGATTCTTAAAGAGATGTATTTTCATCTGAATTTCTGGACTTAAAATGTTCTCTTTTACTCTATTATATCTCATGTTGCTGGCCTCTGCTGTTAACTGGGTAATTTCATTTCTAATCTTAATTACTTACTACTTTATTTAAAATACAATCTGTAACGTCTGTATTAAGTTGCAAATTGAACATTCTTGATACTTTCATTGTGTTTGGGATTTAGATGAAACTCCCGTAACCTTTAGTTTAGTCTACTACCCTAACAGTTCATAAACTAAGACCCTTTTTTTCCCTCCTTTATTGAGGGCTCAAGATAAGCAGTGCTTTCAGTCCATAGAGAATTTATATGTTGTGTATACATCATACTTCATAACTTAAGAAAGCCAGATGAAATATTATAAAACTGATCCTGGTAACTGACATCTTGCTAATCATCTTCTTTTGCTTTTAAAACAAAAAGATGGAAATAAAATAATACTGTAAATGCTCTGTAATCAATGAATAAGGTATAAAATATGTAACTAATTTTGCATGTTAAATTTGCACCATTGCAAACAGTAGCAGCATACTCCAATAAGCCATCATTCTGGTCAGGTCATTTGCAATATTAATTGGTTACTTTTGTATAGTTTTGAATCAATAAACTGATTAAAGTCAGCTGGGTTAGCTTTCAAACTTTTATTCAGCTGTTAACTTCTAATCATCAGTATCACAGCTGACAATATCACTAAAGCTTTTAATAGAGACAAGCCCCAACTGCAGCATGTTAAAGAAGTTTGACTCTGAATGCTATAACTGGGTTCTCTTAAATGAGAACCTGCCTTAGAATAATTATCATTTTTAACCTAAATGCAGGCAATTTTTTTCTTCAGACCTTGACGCACAACAAGCTAATTCTCACTTACAGTGAAAACAGTGTAAATATTTTTAGTAGGAATGAGAATCAAGTCCTTAGCTATTTCTGTATTTGCTGTGTTGTAGCTATAGCTTCCTTAAAGTAAGTTGAAATGCAAAATCAAGTCTCCAGTTTGAACGTTCATTTGTTTTTTTGCCATACCAAAGTGTTCATATGCATGCTGCAAAAATCATTACCTCAAAGCATAAGTCCAGCTAGAGTTCTAGATATACGTTGTAAGGAAATCAATCTTTTTCATATTTCTCAGAGAGGGGGAAAAAAAAAAATTGTATTCTGTTAACATATCACTGCTAGAATGAGTAATGTATATTTTTATGTTTACATTAAGAGTATCTCTGCTGAAAAAAAATAGTCCTTTGTGTAATACTAAACCAGTAAGACTCATATTGATTTTCATATTTTCCATATACTGTCAATCTGTCATTCCCATTTTTTCTTGCAGTACTCCTATAATAGAAAATATCCAACCAGTGTTGCATAGATGTACTGAATCCATTTGTTTCAAGTACAAGAGCAACTGCTGGTATTGCTCTTGTGTTTCTTTGCTAAAGCTCCCATATCCATCATTACTTACATCAGAGCCAACATTCACTTAAGATATCAGGTGAGGAACTGGAAATCCTCTACTGCGAACTAGATCTGTGCTCTAAATGTTTAAAAACTTAAGCAATGTCACTCTGAAATGGGCATTTCTTACAGGTTAGAGCCTTTTTTTCCATTTAAACACTTTGCAATTTAACCTAAGGGTGCCAGTTCGCCTAATGGAGATAGGGTTTGTGCCTGACCCCCACTAACACACATTAGAAGATTTCCTGACATGCCAGAACATATGGCAGTCACACAGCGGCTGCACAGCGTTCAGTTTATGGTCCACTCTTGCATACTTACCCACGTCCTAAAGGAGCTCATAAGTTACAGAATGAGGTGAAATAAGTTTTGCTGCTTGCAGTTCTGCAGTCATTAAATTATTAATGCTTGAGTTGCTGCTCAGAAAGGTTCATTTCCACAGTTCATGAGATCACTGCCTGGTGAAATTACTCTTTGGTGTGCTATACCAACAGCTCGTATACTGGCCCTAATGGGGCAAAGTTAAAAAGTCATACAAGGCTTCCCCTTGTAAACACTTCTGTGTGGGGATGGGAGTATGTGTAGGAAAGTGAGGGAGGAAGGGAGAGTCGTTCTGATTCCTCCATATCCACATCTGTCTGCAAGGTGCGTAGTTCCTCAGGGCGGAAGACCTGAACCTCGCAATAGGTAAAAACTAAAGAAGCCACCCTAACTGCTAGGAAAAAAATAGCTAGCAAGAAAACAGATGGTTATACACGTGGAGTTTCTCCCAGAAGTCCTACTTAAGGCTTTTTTGTTTTGTTTTCACAGCAAAATGGAAAAATGTGAGTGCATACAGAAAAAGCCACAGATTTATTTTCTGATTTTGGTCACACTATTCTTATAAAAACGAAAAACTTACAGATCTGGAAACAATCTTACTGTCACATAGCTAATTTCAAAAAAGGAGTGTAGACTGTAAAATGAGCGTGCAATTTCCCGCAAATGCTTCCGTGTGCACCAATGGTAAGATCTCATGGGAACTCTATTTACATGCACAATATTACACGGTTACCTAGTGATGCAAATTTGTAGGCATAAAATAAAAATTGCAACTTCTGAACATAGACAACAGTCACAGAAAACTCCATGTGGACTGAAGCTACGGCTTGACATGCAGCTTCTAAAACAGCTCAGGAATAAAAATACTAGTAATAATAATAAAAAATATTTTTTAAAAAAACAGGTTAATGGGGAAAAAATGGCCCAGTCCTCATTCACTGGTGTGTAACAGTTTGGCTTACTAAGCATGAGCCATGTAAGGTGATGGCTTAGGTCAACTACTTAAATAATATATTAGTTCTGTATGGGTTTGTCTGTCTTCAGTCCAATATCCTTGTGCTGACATAAGGCAAACATGGCATGTGACAACTATACTGAACTGGGGGAAGGGAGCATAAAACTGACATGATTAATAGAGCTGCCACAATTTGTTTACCAGAATGACTTTGATGAACATGTACTTTTTTCAAGACTGTTAGTTCACTGCTATTTGTCTGTTGATTCACATTAAGGGTAAAATCAGGCCATCAAACCGTCTGACAAAAATCCCACCTCAGCAAGCTGGCTGAAGCAGTTGAAGGTATTACAGGAATGTTCAAATGCTCTGTGATCACCACATGGTGTGTCTGTGTAATCTTTGTATGCATGAATAAAGGTTAAGGACAATGTGGAATGCTTTTCACTACCTTCTATGAAATTCCCTGTACATTCACAAATAATATTCCTGATTGATAAAAATGGCATGGACATGAATGAGTCATTTGAATAAAATAGAAACTGCCACTTTCCGGTAATTAAAAAAGCAAATAACGAAGTAAGTTTGAACCAAGCATTCAGTCTGAGTTTCTAAATTAAGATACTTTTCCACTTATAGCCATGCTGTTGCCTTTCTTTAATGTGAGCAACAAGCCAAATTTAACAGATTTCCAGCAATGGAAGAAAACACTGCTTCTGTCAGGTGTTTCTCCTGTTTACTGACAGAGAATATCTGAAGTCCCAGAATGACTTGAATAGGAGACCGTCAATTTCCCACGGATACAAGCTTCTTTTTCAGGCAACACTTGACCCAAAAATTACATCTCAGCTTCTCTCAAGGTCACACTACCAGAGTATCTCTGTTCTTTGCTTGCTTATAGCCCTCAATTAGTAGATACAACTAATTCTCTGTAATCCCTGATCCCACCATAACCTCCCTATCCACACAATTAATCTTACTGAGGAGCTTCACCCATAGTTCAGGTTGCAGATGAAACTACAGACAAACCAGCTAGCTCCACTGAGAGATTTGTTCCTTCTATCTGAATAAAACCTGTTGTTCCAAGAACACTTCCCCTGATCCTTTTCATAAAAATGATTAATGTGCCTTTTTTTTTTTTAACTCATTTAAAGAGTCCAATGTAACTAAAGTTGTATCAGGTCCTCAGGTTTACAAAGTGGGGAGGGAGGGATTGTGTTAAGGGCTCAGTAAGCTAAATTTGTAACTGCATCCACTCCCACTATCTCCCCAGTGGCAGATGCTTGGGTTTTTCATTAAATCATTGACTAGGAGAAATGCGGCTAAGTAACCAAGCTTGTTCGACTTTCTCTTATTGGTTTTCCTTCAATCTCTCTCATCAAATCTGTGAACTTTACAGCAATCAAAATGACCCCTGTGTGGCCCACAGGTGTTTATTGTCTCTCAAACTGAATTTAAGAGCACAGAGTAAGGCATCTCAACTGGGGAAGTTCTGGCTTCTGTTTCTCTAGATAACATGGTTGACCATGTTGTCAATACTTGTAAATGCGCAAGTGAACAAAAAATAAAGCAAAAGCCCATAAACTGTTAAAATAGAAGAGACAGAAAATCTGAATCAGTTGTGTTAAACATCAAAGTGGTCAGTGTCTTTTAAAATGTTAGAGACTGAAAAAAATGTTAGAGACTGAAATTCTCAATTTATTGCTTCAGTCTCACAGCTCTCTCAGGTGTTGTATGCACCTGGACTCGTGGAGCTGAATCTTTCAGTCACTGGGCACTGTCACCCAGGCAAGATAGGCATATGTGCAGTTCAGTGGATTGATTCTACATAAGCAATAAGACTGAGCCTTCATATTAGCTACTAAAAAGAACTCAGGGAATTTTTTTAATTTATCACCGTCATTCAGTTATTGTAGTTAGATTCCAAATTCACATTTTATTTGAAAGATTTTTTTGATCAGCATGGTGGTCCATTTTTTAGGAAGCAATTTATTCAGAGTTGCATATGCCCTACTCTTAAATAAAATAGTACTTTAAGATATGTAAGGGTAAAAACACAAGCCATTGCTTAAAGAGTAGAAATACCACCACCACCACCACCCCCCAAAAATCAATTGAACTGTGTTCATAAAAGGTTACTTTAACATGTTTAACTAAAAGCAGAGACCATAATAGTGACAGAGATTATAGTCCCTAACATGCTACTCCTCTAATACAGTCTACGTTAACTCAAATTCAAGGCATTCTCTCTAACAGAAAGACAGGGTTCATTTTCTAATTGTAAATGCTTCACTTCTGGAAGCAAATTAGAAAATTGTTCATAACTTTATAAATAGAGAATTGTTAAAAAAAAAAAAATTGATATCAGAGTTCATCAAGTTAGACTCTTTCTCCACTCACATGCCTTTATTTTTTTCCCATCTTGGTGCCAAAAATGCTGCAAGTTGTTCAATGCAGTCTCATAGCTGAATCTAGCAAGAAATATGTTCTCTAATATATGAGGAAATATAATCACTGCTGCATTTTAAAAACAGAAGTCCACATGTACTGTTTCTTCCCAGCTCAAGGTTAATAAACAGGAACTCTAGGAAGCACTTAACTGAAATTCGTTGCTGTCTTCTAGACACAATGACAATGAACATCTGGGATAAAGAAACAATCTGATAGCCGTAGAAGAAATATCACACTGCAAACATATTGAAGATCTATGCACAAAATACTATCTCAGAGAAAATTCAAAGATCTTGAAGAACATCATGCTTTCAGGAGCAACTACAGCCCTAAAAATGAAAGAAACGGAATTTTTCCAGTAGGAATTTTTGAAGAGAAAAAAAATGAGTTATTAGTCTCTCTTCATCCAATTCTTCCTATCTCTATTGCATGAAAAATAAACCTAACAAGCAACCAGAGTATTTTATATGCACAGGAGCAGAATAAACTGCATTAAATACAGCAATGTGGAAATCCAGCAGAGCAATACATGAACTCCAACATATTTTAAAGCAAAACAGATCAAGAATAAAAAGCCATAAGATCATAATTTAAGTGAATATAAATAATGGAATATTAAAACTCAAAATAATTGGGCATGAACACTTTACAAAATACTGTCTAAAACAAAAACATTAAGAGTCTGTTAAGAGATTTGCTTTTAATTCATCTTCTGCTTTTTAAAGTAAATCATAAATGAGCTTCTAAAGATAAGTCAAAAAGCCACATGTAATGACTCTACAGATATAACACGAGTAGGCCACTTGCCAGTACAACATTTGGACTCTCTCTTCTTCTCAACAATTGTATGAAATAGCAGTACCTTTTGTCACTTAACTAGATAAGGATACAATTTCTTGTAATAAATGCTAATACATATTATATCATCTTCAGATCTGAAAGATCTTCTTGTCATTTTGTACTCAAGCTTTCTAATAACATTTAATGTGATAGGCTAGCTTAAATTCAGATATTTTTTGTCAGAGATGATACAAGTGTGATCATGTGTAGTATGTCATTTGGGATTGTCATACTGAGACTTTCCTATGTTATTTAGTTGGGAGGGTAGGGGTTAAGATACGTTTCGTGGCACTGGATGTTGATCCCACATGGGGTAAAGGTCTGTTACTAGAGAGGTATGAATAAATCAGGCACTCTTGTTCAACTTTGTAAAAAACTATTTCTACTTTTTAGGAATGTAATCTAAAAGATATGGAAAATAACTAGATGATATAAAGCTGCAAAAAAAAGAAAGCTCCTTATTGTAGCTAATGATCTAATTGTTCTAATATTCCATGTCTCTCAAAAACTCTTGTAGCCAATGGTAGAGAAGCCCAAATGAAACACATGTGCGGAACAGAGACGCTGTTACCCACATCCTTCTTCTCTATGCAGCAGAACTATAGTAGTTTTATTGCTTACAAAGTCTTCCAGAAACAGTAAGTCTGAATAACTTCTCCATTTTAATATTTTGTTTTAAAGCAGAGGGCTGAGGGTCAAATCAGGAACTATTTTCAAGCCATATTATTTAAAAATCCTAGAGGTGGGTAAGAAACACAAAAAAAACTCTTATAAAATATTTATTCAAATTGGTCATGCAGTTTTTGTTTTAATTTTCATGTCTCCATTGGCACATCTTTCAAGAAAATCTATTTTAAAGAAAGTTCACAAAAAGAATTTCATGCAAGAGGAAGAAAAATGTTCAATAGTCTTTGGAGTGTTTCTGTAACAAAAAGAGGAACAGAAATTATATTATACCATCGGGCATACAAACTAAATAGAGTGACTAGCTTAACTCTGTGTATCAAATAAGTAATGCTCAATTTTTACATAGACAATAGAATGAAATGTATACAAATAAAGTAGCATTCCACCAAATTAAGATTAAACTGTTTGCATTTTTTCCTGTATTGGAGAGCACTTTACCTTGAAATTGCCAAAGTTAATCAAGGAAAAGTGTTCATACAGAAAAGATAAATTGCCCCAGACTGCATTAATTAGCAGGGAATTGTCTTTGAACTGACTTCCCTACACCTGAAGAAAAGCGTTAGGAGCTCAGACTTTTTCTAACAAACTCTAGTCTGAAAAAAAGAGTAAGAGTCAAGATGTAAATTTGTATTAGAAGATATGCGTTCAACTTCATGCATGCAGTTTTATGCATGAAACAGTGTTGCAGAAAGCGTCCAGTAGAAATTACAAATATTTTATTCTGAACATTTATGAACTGTAAGTTCAGTTTTCATATGCTCTAGTTCAGAGCATGTGAGACCATCACCACAAGAACATCGTTTTTTCCCTTACAGGTATTACTGTGACAAGTTTTTGTTATTACAAGATGAGTTATCAAAAAGTTTTCATGTTAAATATGAATTAGTGAACTAACCAAAAGCACAATACTCTCTTCTCAAATCTACCTTTAACTGAATACGGATAGAGCTTCAGTCACTCATCAGAGGACATAATTTTGTTCCAAAAAAAAAAGGAAAAGAACACATATATGCCTGATGATTAAGCCTACGTATAACTGCAGCAGATTCCTTGGAAAGCTCCTCATCACCGGCTTTTCCCAAACTTATTTTTCTCTCTCTAGTCAGGCACCAATACTATGTTTAGTTTAATTCTTCTCAGAGTTTTTTCTGTCTTTTTATCCAATTCAAGAAGTTAATTGATTAGTGAGAGATCCCACTTTTCTTCAGCAATTTTTCAAAAATAAAAAAATAAAATAAAAACACACTATTATTCATCAGGAGATATCCAAAAATGCTTCTGCAACTCCACACCCTAAAAACTGCAATTTTCATTTGTTTGTATCACTGCTTTCCCAAATCCACGTCCATCCAATTTTACCCTGAATAAATCACAACCCTTACACAAAAAAAAAAAAAAAAAGAATTCTGATAGCACGATGCATACTTCATACATTACCTCTATTTTCCTCTTGCCCTTTCCACCTTGTTTATAGTTTTGCATAATTTATAATCTGCTCAGGAGGGTAAGATAATTGCCTGGTTAAAGTGGAGAACACTGGGGCAGGGCTTGAGCCTGAGAAGCCTTTCTTGGGTAAGCAGTCCTTACTCAAATAAGTATCAGCCAAAGGATTCAAGAGGAGATTTTACATAAATGCAGTTTGTAAGTGTCTGGTCTGGAAGGATATTTAATGCTGTGTCTGTAGTTTCCCAGTAGAAATAGGTATCAGCTATGTTTTCATTTTGCATTTTACAAAATAACTGGAAAAGTCTTAGTTCATTAGACCATGATGGATCTTCCTGCACTTAGTTTTCTAAGTTAGTATAAATTTTAAGGCCAGATAAAGCCAGTGCACCTCCAGAGTCTTCAGCAGAATTGTGCTATTATTCACGAACAAAATCCCACTCCCATTTTACAATAAATCTTATGATAATTTCCAAGTAATATTGTATTCCAGAGAAAAGATGTGAACAGAAAGAAGCACAACATGGTTGTGCAGTAAATCACTGCAAAGACCCAAGAGTTCAAAAAGAAGATATAGAATAATAAACCACAGTAATACTTAGTAATTTTGATTTATTAGGGAAATTGAGAAAAGATAAAAATAAATAGAACAGCTATTTCCTAAATTTTCTTAACTCTTAAATACTTTCATACAGTCTTAAAATGGAAACGGAAGGAAAAGAGGATGTCTAGCAAATTACAATGTGAATAGGATAAATTAGCTACATGCCACTTATTTGTCTTTGAGTCAATGGAAAATGTTTCCATTTCATTTCCAAAGGGAAAGGGGTAAAGAGGCTTTAATTAGTATTCCGTAAACAACTCCAATACTTTCGTTAGAGAACAATAAACAAATGACAAGGAATGTTGATCTTCAGAAGTAGCAAAGTATATGGAGGAAATCTGTAGAAACAGTGGGAACAAAAAATAAAAAAGAGCCTAATAAATGAGGTATAATCTCTGCAAGAAGGACAAGATGCACAGAGGACAGGCGAGAGCATAGGTTAGTTGGGGTTTTTGGAACTGACATATCTAATCCAAAAAGTAAACTAAACACAGAACCTTTGTATTTCAAAACCATCTTAGGTAGCAGACTTTTGTGTGCCTTCTACCTTTTTAGTTTAGAAAGGAAAGTTAAAAAAACCACAAACCTTTTCATGGAGAGTAAATGGCATACTTTAGACTCTCACTAAATCACGATTCCTTTGCTGTTTGATTAGGAATGCATTTGACAGTCTGGACACTTTCTTTCAAACTTGTTTGCTTTTCCTCCTCCCTGCTTCTCTTTACTCGACATTGTCTGTCTGTGGTGCCTAGATTTCAAAACTCTCTTTACCCTTTAAACTGTTGCTGTCAAAGACTACAATAAAAGGGAGATTCATAACAAGAAGAGTATTCTGCCAAGATGCTTCTCCAATATATATTGCCATTATGTATCTTGACAGACTCTTGTGATTAATATTGTCATTCTAAGCCAATGAAATTGATCCTGTCATCACCTTTAGAAGAGAAGGCAACCAAAAAAAAAGTTCATTTCTGGGGTTTACATGGGAGATGAAACAAACTTTTAAATGGTCATGATGCAAAAGGCAAATTCGTTCCTTGTACGTGTTCACCCCAGGCTGCTGCCAACTGTGCCTCACACAAGACACCTTGGACTTTATTCCCATCTGAATGTAGCGTCCCTGGTAGACTTTCATTAGTTGCATTCTCCAGCAGCACAGAGAGTATTTTCACACAACTTGGAATGAACCATATGTTGTTTATCATCCTTGCCTTAAATTCTTCTGCTTCTATAGACACACAGTAAAATTCTCAGGCCAAGCAAAAACTGTTAGGCAAAAGCACATATCAATCTTACAAAAAATTTCATTGATCAAAAAACATTTACAATAAAAATGATAAAGACATTAACACTGTAGTTTTACCCAATTCCTTTTTACTTTCTCTATCTCACCTTTTTTTTTTTTTCCTTCCTCCTGCTGACAGTACATAAATGTCCAGAGAAAGTATATCTTCTTTGGGCATCGGTGACCTTTTTGATAATAACTGGCTGCTTCCTTCCTTTTTCCTTTTTGCTCCTTGAATGAAAAATTCCTCTGCAAAACTGCATTTTTGGCTGAATTGATTGCATGAACCTTTAATTCTAATGTTTCAATATATTGGCTCCTGCAAATTATATATGTGTCTTGTATTTCATAGACTTTTAGTTGTGATAATTTAGGCTTAGATTGCTGATAATGTTAGACCATTAGAGAATATATAGTCTGACAGCAGTCATAAAACAGGCATTTGTTACTGCATTGTGTTTTATGTTGGTTAATGGTGTGTCCACAAATGTTTGCAAAACACAAAAGATACCAATATTTTAATGATGCAATAAGACTGAATCAAATAAAAAGCAATATCTTTGTGACAGGAAAATTTATTCCAAAACAACGGCACCAGAATTTAAATGAAAAGTTTTATAGAAAAGAATAGTGTGCTTGTCAGACGTTTATATACATGTGTATTTATTGGTGTGCTAAATTGATTATATACAGTAAATGGCATTGCTGCCATTACACCGTATTCTGATCATTTCCATATGCTTTCAGCTTTTATTTTGACTTTGCAATTATGAATGTATAATCACAGTTATCTGAGTAGGTTACATTCTGCTGGGAGAAAAAGTGATTGATTAAGTAGCAAAATAACACATGAACATAGGAAAGTTTAGGCACCACACTGGTCAGGCAGAAAACCAAATTGCTGACTACTTGCAGGCTTCAGAATAATGCAATTTTTCACAAAAGCAAGTTTATTAACCTGAATTTTATCAGGAATCATGGCCAGATAAAAAGCATACAGTAACAAATGTGAAGCTGCTCAATTTGACAATAGCATGTATTGACAGTGATATTTTTTGGTTATATCAACATTTTACAGATAAAAAACTGAGACAGATTAGGGATTAAGCCATTTGCCCAGACCAAAGAGTTTCCTACTTAAATCTGCCTACTTAAAATGGTCTTTGCAATGACAGCAATATAGCTCTTCTTTTCTGCCCTAGACTGATGCAGAGGAATAGACAAAAGAGCTGATGAGTTCTGCTATAGGAGCATTTGTCAGTCTGTGGTGGATAAAGTTATATCCTTCATCTCTTTGTGGTTTTTCCCTTTGTGTGAACCTTAGGGCTGTAGACCTCCAGCAGCGAGCTTACTCACCTCACCAGAAGGTGCCCCCAGGCAACAGAGCAGCTTGGAGGGAGACTCCAAGCCCCCAGCCAGATATGGAGATGGAGATCCAAGAGGATGGAGTTCTTACAGCTCTTTCAAGCTCAGACATGAAACTGGATGCAACAGCACAGGAAGGAGTAGTGGTGAAGAGAGAGATATAAAAATGGCTCCTGTTTCACAGAAAAGATGTTGTCCTAAATATCACCCGTCCTGCTCCAAAGCCTGGCAGAGGAGCCAACCACATGGGTGACAAACTCCAGGGAAACCCCTTCTCTCCTCACTCAGCCTGGAGCAGGACAGGCATCAGCTGCCCTTCCTCTCTTGCAAGAAGGACTGCTGCAATGAAGTTAAATAATTTGAGCCAGTGAGGACTCATATGCAGCATCGCATCGCATGGGAGTTAGCAGCAACCTTCTGCAAGTACAGGAGGTCCTGAAAGACTGTGTTGCTTCCCTCTGCTGTGCAGCAGTAACCTCTTGCTGAAGAAATCAGTGGGGTGAGACACAGGTGGTACCAGAGCTGTACCACAGGATCAAAGAGGAAAGGCTGATGGAGGTGCACAAGGTATCTCAATGAACAAGACAGCAAAAGATAGAATGATGTAAGAGATGGGGCTGCTGACTTTCTGCCTAAATCACTTGCTCCAGATGCATTTTCCAGTCAGCCTACCTTTGCCTCCACAAAGTACTGGCATTTGCCACTTATGGCAGTACTTTAGTCAGTGGTAAATTTGACTTAGCTGATTATAAAATAATTGCAAGACTTTTAGAAAAATAACTACTTCAGTATTTGCCATGACTATACTTTGAAATCTTTTTGTTGTATTATCAGCTTGTACAACTCCTTAGAGAATCTTAATTGGTTACAAATAATTTTGTGATGATTTTGGCTGAGGTGATGTACAAGCACACTTTGGTTTTCACTTTAAAGAGTGAGTAGGATATAAATGTATATCGCTTTCAGAGTGGAATTATTTCTGATGGGCTTTTTTAAAAAATAAAAGCTTGATGGACAGTTGTCATTTTTTATTCTCAGATTGTTTTCAGTGGCAAACCTGACCATTTTCCAAGCAAGATTTCTTTATTTTTCATCCTATTTTCCCAAAAATACTATTGGTTTCTATACACATTGTACTTTGGTTATGGCAGGTTAGCAAGCTCACAAGGAGGAGTTTGTTTAGTGGGATAACCTTTCAGGCAGCATAGTTCACCTGCAGAGATGTGGACAGACTTCGGAGATTTGGGGTGTTGGTATTTCTCTGAGTCCAGAGTAAGTAACTGTGAGAGGAATGCACATAATACATAGAAATCAGCTGCTTAATCAGGTTATATATACATAAAGTTGAAAAACATTACTCTAACTAGCACTGCCTGCAGAGCAATAGGATTTGATGTAAACAAAATGCAAAAACACTTTAGAAATTCATATTTTAATTAGCACAAAAAATCCTGGTTGTACAGAGTGTTGTTAATCTGTTTTGTGTAAAGGGAGGTGAATAAAACCAAAACTTCTCTAAATACAGCCAAGGTATTCACAGAATCACAGAATCACAAGGTTGGAAAGGACCTTCAAGATCATCTAGTCCAACCATCATTCATGTGGCCTGGGGAGGGGAAGGCACATACTTGGCTCATAGATCAGTTGCAGTAAGTTCCCGACAGGAGAGAGAGAACAAGCTCTTAGACTCTATATTATGCCTATGTGCCTCATAACAGATGGAAGTCAGACAGAGCCATGCAAGTGATTCACAGGTTCTATTCTATATTACAAGCGCGATCCTATGATTTTAAAAGAAATGGAAACTTTGGTGGGATTGATCCCTGGCAGAAGTCTGGTGAGTTCAGCAATTGGCATGCTTTACATCACATCCTTCAGAAGGCCTGTGAGGAGAAGAGAGGCCTGCTTTGCCTACTTCAGAGATCCAGAAGCCAACAGAAAATTGCCTTTTATTTTAATACTGCTGTCCCTCACAGCATAACAATGGGTATGGAATAAATATTTCAAGATTAAAAGGTTGTAGATTAGAAATGCCTTAAATAGAATAGATACCACAAAGCTGTACTTATATGTTACTGCCAATAGAGCAAACCAGATCTGCCCACAGCCAAATTCAAATAGAAAATTTCATATGCTTTTATTCAAGAATCTACATTCTTCATTCACGTAGGTTTGTTACAGCTATTGGCAGCTTGTTTTCCAGTCTGTTGTTGTCTCAAGTGACAAGCTGGTAAATATCTTTTTAAAGCAAGTTATCCAATAAAAGATGCATATTTTTTCCACTGAATTTGCACTACATTTAACCTTATGTAGTGAAATAGCGCACTACAAAGTAGGGACCTCAGGTTCAGCAAAGCGGCTGGGTACCTCTACTAAACCAGCGCCCATCAGGTACCTCCTCCCTCTGTAAGGCTGCTACACGGGTAGTTGGCTGGGCTGTCAGACAACACAACCCCTAAAGGTACAGCTATGGCCCTGCAGATACTTGCAAAAAATATACAGTTAAATTTTAACGTCATCTTCTCTATTCAACAGCAGTTCTCCTCTTCCCCAGTTTGAAAAAGCAGCTGTGGTGTCAACAGGCACATTATGTAAAAATAAACCATTTGATAAGTGGATGAAGAAAGATACTCTTTGATCAGCAGAATACACAGACGTCCACAAGTGCAAAGGAGCACTGGAGGAATTCCTAAGAAGTAAGCCCCAGCAAGAGTGAATTTGTTGGAAGGATAAATGTTTGAGAATCCGTTAGGCAGCGAGAAAGAACTTTAAGCTTCCAAATCATATGATCCAAACCAAGGGGGAAAAAAAAATAAGCGTTTTTTCTTTCAAAAGTCTCCCAAGGCCTAAAAATAGATCACGGGGAGATGAATCGAATAATAACTTATTCAGAAAACTAACTTGCAGACAGAATATACAATCCTTTGATGTTTGAAAATTATTGAAGAAAGTCTATTTCAAAATGTCACTGTTTGAAAGTTTTCTTTCTTCCTTCTCATTTCAATGAAGACTGTAAAGAGGATAAACTTTGCAGCTGCTGCTGCTGCTGCTGCTACTATGTTTTCAGGCATCAATAAAAGCAGAAAAGAAGTTCATGTTCTGTGTAGATAAAACATTTGTGTGCTGCAAAAACAACAGTAAATCCTACTTCAGCAGAATACACCCATGGCTGAACAACCAAGTTTAGGACTCTCAAAGATTATATTTTGTTCAACCTCTAGATAAAGTTCAGATCTTGTAAGTTACTATTTTTTACTTTTTCACTGGGTCATCAACTAATAAGTTTCTGTGTACACTTCAGAAAAACAAGCATGTAAGGTTTTATTCTGTAAGCCATCCTACTTCTAATGGAAAGTGAAGGCTTTAAAAGGCAGTCCTTTGTACAAGCTCTTCGGGTTTGAGGAGTCAGTCTACTCTTAAGGGGATGAAATCTTATGACCCATATTCTCTGTAGTAATTTGAAGACACACCCTTGGGCAGACAAATTTTACTTACTGGCAAAAACCTGGCAACTGACAGCATGTTTAAGTCCTGTATTGCTTATCTGTATACAGATAATTACTTTTTGCATTTTGGGACTTCTGCAGCTGACTTAGCCAATCAAGCAGCAAAAAATTCGGCATACTATTTTCCCTCTCTTATTTTTTGAGTGTATTTTCCTTCTATAACAAGAATCCAAACAGTTTATCAAGAGGTCAACTTTCTGGGAAAATCCCAGGTCACTGGTTTTAGAGATTATCAGCAATTACCGAGGATACCAAACTTCATGAGGCTGGCAAATCCAACACCTGCAGAAAGATAACAGAGGAACCCAGCACTGTTTCAGAAACACCAGCAGTATCACAATCACAGCTAGATAAATATCACATGACAAGAAGCGATAACAAACATACTACCATAACCTCAGGAAGATCTCAGTTTACAAAGATTAAGGAGGAAAACACAAGGAAATGCAGTTAAGCAAAGAGCCTAAATGATACTTCACATTGGTAGTGGAACAATCAATAGAAAAAATACAAAGAATGAACTCAGTGTGTTGAGATCCTTGAAAACATAACTCAGAGCAAATGTGAGCAAGCTGGAAAATCAGACCCGTGCTGGTGGTTGTTAAAGTGCTACGAGGAGGATTTAAGCCATACTCTGAGTTGGCTTTTACATGCGCGCAGTTTGCTTTACAGAGACTGTGTGTGTTGCAGTGGAATGTGTCAGCTTCTACTAGCTGGTGACAAAATGCAAGGCACACATGGAACTGCGCAGGTCGACTTGACAGACCCATCTCATACAACAGAAAATAACATCACCCCTTGCCCCTCATTTCATAACCAAATACTGATATAAATGATGCTTCTTTTTAATGGTGCTGGTGTGGCTGTTCAGAAATCTTACCAGCCTCTGCATTAATATTTACAGCATCACTTCCACCCAAATTGGATGCAATGTATATTCAGAAAGAGAATTGATAGGGGAGAAGTATCATATATTTTTCATTGATTTGCCCCATATTTTGTGTTCTCAATGTATTAATTTCAAATTATTCTGCTCTTGCCTATGTGAAAGAAATATGTGACAAATCATCTTTCTTACTTTGTTGGGCTATATGACTAGAAAAAGTTAATAGCAGTCAAAATTTTGAAGTCTTTGAAGAATGATTATAACTTCACATTTTTACCTAGTTCCTCTGTCTGAATGGGGTTTTTACATTAAGCCTTAATGCTTAATTATATTTTTTTTTCCCCACAAAAATAATTCCATCTTAGAGGACATAATCCTTGCTACCATTACTGGTTGAAAAAATTGAGATTTATTTGTTACCTGTGACAAAAAATTCTAGAGATGGGGCATCCTTCTGAAAATAATGGAATTTTATTTTCAACTGTATACAACAAAGAAAGGAAAAATATAATAACAGCTACTTATTTTATTTAACAAATATAAACCTGTAAATTTACTGACAGTAAAAGCCCACATTCATTTATTTAAGACAACAAGTTGCTTTGCAAATTCTGATAATTGCGAACATGTGAGCAACCTGGTAGGTCTTTGAGGCCTTTCCTGATTTCTTCCCAAACATCAGGCTTTTGAATTAAGACTCTTTCACAGCTACAGCCACAGGCATATCACACAGCAGAGGCAGGAGTGAGGATGCTTCCTTCTCACATACAGTTGACAGAGCAGGCGTGGGATTTCCTACCTGTTTCTATCCCAGGAGGAAAGTGTTGTTTCCCCTGTAGTGCTACTGACTAGACCTCACCCTCCCCATAAGACTGAAAACACATCCTTACCTTTTCTTGTTGTCCCTCTTCAGACCCAGGATGCCTATAACAGGCCAAGGAAAGGCTGCTATGGACCTGTTCTAGGAGATGAGACTGCAGAAAGCTATTGAATACGGTTGCACATCTTGTACACAGCATTTCCCTTTCTCTTGTGTCTCAAAAGCCAACCATAAAATAAAAAGGTGTTTGACTAACACTTTTCAAGCTAGTTAGAGCTCCTGGGTATCAGCCATAACCCCTGGGGCCATTTACTGCCAGACAGGGTTAGTTAAAGAGCTTTAAAGTTTGCTCTTAGCAGTGTTTTCAGTTGTGTGAATTAACTGACAAGTGCTAAACACCTGCCTGCTACCCCGATCAAGGCAGGGAAGACATTGTATACTGTTCTACTAGCGTTATGTTTGCTTTATAAGGTATCTGTTTCTGAAGCTTACCATTAACACAGGCTTTGGTGTCACAGAGACTGTAACCCAGTTAACAGTGTCAGGAGCTGATGATCTAAACAGCATATTGAAGTATTTTTGTTGTCTTATTGATGAAGCTGTTTTGAACAATTTTCTTATGCGTTCACGCAGAGTGTACCTCCTAATGCTTGGTGGCCCATTGCCCTCTCAGTCATTGAAGTACTCAGAAGTTTTATGACTGGTCTTCCGGCAGGAAGCTACACACAAACAGAGCTTCAGGCATGTGAACCATCCAATTGAAGTTAACTGCAGATTTCAAGTTCATACCCATGTGTCTGTAGGCTGACAGTATCTCAGCATCTTCATGCCTCTTGATTAAAGGCTAGTAATTGGAGTCAGCTTCCAGTAGTATGGGCAACATTTCCTTCCACAGCTCTGAGGATTCAGGGTAGGACCACTCCTGTAACAAAAAGTGACAAAAAGGACAGCCCTGAAGGAGCCAGATTTGCTATTTCTGAAAGGGGCTATCTTATGCATTTCAAATCCTGGTGGCCTCTCCAGGGCTCTAGCTCATGCAAAGTGGTGGCTGTGGGCTCTTGCTGTTCACAGCTTGTTTTGCTGCCCCAGTGACTGCTGTCTTTTCCTATCCCTGGAGCTGGCTATGGTCACGGTCATTCTTGGCATTGTCATACAGACATTGTAAGCCCAGACATGCAAGCAAAGAGACCAAAGTTAGCATGATACCCTGCGCAATTAAGGGATCCCAGGCATACACAGCCTTCCACTGATGAAACGGTCATTTCTCTCTTTTGTTCTGGAGCCAAAGGCAGTTTAACATCTTCAGGGCCTCTTGAGAGTCCACTCTTCTGGGCCTTTTCCATACATCTGTATGTGAGGCATAACCTCTGGCTTATTTTAATCTCAACGCAGAACTGAAAATCTGTCAGAAGAGAACACCAATGGAGAAAAAGGTGATGAAAACTATTGACCACTTGGAAGATAAAATTAGGGAAGATACAGGTATTTACACAAAGTGAGCTGTTGGGACCACCAGCTACCTCTATGAAGAGAAATATTGTCTTTGCTCCTTTCTCCGTAGTGAGGACGTTTGGGCTGTGTTAAACTGCAGAGTGGGAGGGGATTTAAAACAAAATTTCCCTTGCCAAAGATTGTGTGTAAGGCTGCTTTAAAAAAACAGAGCCTGACTGTCATAACGCTTAATGTTACAATGTTTTCAATTAGTTTAAAAGCTTTTTTTATTGATCATTTTTATTGTGGTTGTTCAGTTGTTTTTTAACTCTTATTTGGAATAACTCTCAGTTTATTTAAAACATTTTTTAAGACTACATTGCTTTTTCAAGTGTTATCAAGCATAAGTACTGTGCAGGGCCAGGAAAGTCTACCTAGTTTTAAGTTTTCGTGAGTATTTTTGATTTAATGTTTCAAAAAGTTCATTTTGTGTTTGTTTTTCATCCATTGATGTAATTTTGCAATGCTTTGTTTGAGCTTTAGCTTCATTTCCTTTGAGGGTGCTAGGCACCTTGTAGAATTTTTGCTATTGCTTTCTGAGATTCAACAAATTCAAACACTGCAGATTTGTGTACAAGTCAAATCGGTTATGGAGATTTTTTTATGAATTGATTAGTTTATGTTACCATATTCTTGCTTTCCTAACTTAAGTAATTCATTCTTTTTCATTTACTTTTAACTATTTCAGTTCTGGGTAAACATTTTTGTTCTGCTTTGAGTCTAGTTTCTGCACATTTTGTTATTTTCCTGTTAATGGCTTTAAAATTCTGAAAACCAGCTGGTGTGTCAAGAACCTCAGCACTGTTTAGATGGTATCCATGCCAAGTAAACTTTTAATACACAAGCACAATAGATAAGTTGCAATGCAAGACCTGTGCTGAAGATTTGCTGCAACTGAAAATTTAGTGTTAATTGGATATAAATTGCTATAACAGAATTATCCTTAATTAACATTAAGCTACTTAAACTTAAGTAACTTGATCTATTTCTAAACCAATTATAAGCTGTGGGGAATGTGGGGTAGAGGGAAGAGGTCATGAAGGAAAACTGGAGAAGGAGAAAGGAAGTGGAGAAAAGGAATAAATTGGATAAGATCACATGATTTTTACCAAGGGAAACTTGCCTATAAAGTTACCTGTAAGAACTAAAGAACACACAACAGCCTGTCTGCTATTTTTGTGAATAATTGATGCACCCAAGACTGCTTGTAAAGCTTGCCATACCATACATTAAAAAAAGTGTAAGCAACACTTAAGAAATTACTACAGTGATTCTGAATATCTGTGCTTCACAAAGAGGTGGGAAGAGGTAATAACTAGATGAATGGAATATTTCATTCCTAAATCTGATACCATGGTCTTTTTTTCCTTTCTGCCAAAAAAATCCTTCCCCTGCCATAACTAACTCCAAGCACTAACTGAGACACATCCTACAGCTATAAACATGGACCATAGGAGAACTGTATCACAGAGCAACCTCAGCATGCAGCTGGTGCTATTAGGTTGTCCTTAATCAATCTAGCAGAGAGGAGACACCATGAGGCTGAGATCAGTTTATGCAGACGTCCAATAATTTAGCAGTTATTCAGGTGTATAGCTTTTCCTCTATGAAAGCATTTTCTTTCTTTCTTTCTTTCTCTCTCTCTCTCTCTTTCTTTCTCTTTCTTTCTTCCTTTCTTCCTTTTCTTCCTCTTTCTTTCTTTCTTTCTTTCTCTCTCTCTCTCTCTTTCTTTCTCTTTCTTTCTTCCTTTCTTCCTTTTCTTCCTCTTTCTTTCTTTCTTTCTTTCTCTCTCTCTCTCTCTTTCTTTCTCTTTCTTTCTTCCTTTCTTCCTTTTCTTCCTCTTTCTTTCTTTCTTTCTTTCTCTCTCTCTCTCTCTTTCTTTCTCTTTCTTTCTTCCTTTCTTCCTTTTCTTCCTCTTTCTTTCTTTCTTTCTTTCTCTCTCTCTCTCTCTTTCTTTCTCTTTCTTTCTTCCTTTCTTCCTTTTCTTCCTCTTTCTTTCTTTCTTTCTTTCTCTCTCTCTCTCTCTTTCTTTCTCTTTCTTTCTTCCTTTCTTCCTTTTCTTCCTCTTTCTTTCTTTCTTTCTTTCTCTCTCTCTCTCTCTTTCTTTCTCTTTCTTTCTTCCTTTCTTCCTTTTCTTCCTCTTTCTTTCTTTCTTTCTTTCTCTCTTTCTTTTTCTTTCTTTCTTTTTCTTTCTTTCTCTTCCTTCCCTCCTTCCTTTCTCCTTGTTCTTTAACCCTATCTGGTGTTGGCCTCTTCATGCTGTTCTTGTTCCCAATGTTTTGACAGATGACAGGCTCAGGGAATATTTCCCTTTCACACAGAATTCAGGAAAAAAAAAAAAAGAGAAGAAAAAAGTTGTCAATGTTTTGGATAGCCTTTCTGAACAAATACACTCAGCCCAAATCACCAGAATAGTAGAAAAAGAGAAGAAATAGGACTGTGACCAGAAATGAGAGTCAACAATCTAAGTTAGTTTTAAACTACAGAAGTGGCAGTTTTACTCTGAACGTGTTTCTAAAATCCAGCATAGAAGCAGAAGGGGGAGGAAACTGGACTGAGAAAGGATGAATTGCTTATGCCCATTTAGTGGCACCGTTCGGTTACTATTGAAAGTTTGTCATGAAAAAATCTGTTTGAAGATCTACAAACTCAAATAAGGGACTCATTTAAAACTTTTGCAAGGTGCTTCCAACAATGCAGTGATTCTTTGTGTGTAGGATAAAAAAGAGGAAATACACGAGTAGGATTGGCTTAAAAATACAAGTTTGCCAAAATTGGAAGATAAAGGTTTCAGCAGCACTCAATTTGAAGAAAGAAAGCTAAGCTTTTAACTTCAGACAGTCCCCATTTCTGATTAAATTCTTTAGCACTCTTATTTCCTTTCCCAGAATATGAAATCAGATCACAGAAAGGGAAAAAAAACATCCCAGAGAGGAGACCATTACTGACGGAAGCCATGTGTCATTAATTTGGTTATAAATTATTAGCTGAAAGCAGCCTCTCAGCATTTGTATTTGATGAAAAAAAAATTGATTGCTTCAAGGGCATTTCAATCCTTTTGATGTTACCATCTTTTAGTCCACCACAAATCTGAATCCTTAACAGAATGATTATAGCATTATAGTAATCCTAAGAGCCAATACTAAAGGATTTGGAAGAGCAACAGAGATCAATAGTTTGAAAAAAGCATGTCTTTTTGAGTTGACAGAGCTGTCTAGCCTGATAGTGAACCTGAAAAAAATAAGTGGGGACTAAGTACACAAGCAATCATGCAGACTGAGCTAAACTGAGATGACGAGCCATTTTTCTGAATTGTTGAGTACACCAGGAAGCTCTGAATATTTCCATGGGATTTAAGCAAAACTAATGGCAACCAAGGGATATTTTGCCAACAATAAAAAAGAAGTTTCAGAAATATGTTTGCGAGTGTTTTCAGAGCTTTGTGAACTATTCTGGAGGTTGGAAAGTTCTGTGAGGTCAACATTTGTGTTTTGCATAGACTTTGAGATTATTTGAACTGGGATTTGAGGGAACATTGTCTTAATGATTGTCTTCCTTTTAGTTGCTTTGAAATCTAGAATCTGGGCCATATTCCAATATAGAGATGAAAGTTCAGTCCTCTCAGCAATTGGATTGTGAGATATACAGTAGACAGAAGGACCATGCATTCTTACTGTGCAGTCTCTACCAAATTTTAAAAAAAAATGTTTAAACCATGGAAGCAAGAGGTAATATTTGTGCAAAGTTCAGGATGTGCCACGATGTAAGTAACAAAGTTTCCCTAGCACAACAAATCAGAAAAATGAGCTGAAAGCTAATGCCCTCTTCAACAGCTCAAGGATTAGCATAAAATTATACTTTGAAGGAAGAAAAAGAACAGCATTGCAACAGTGGGGTATTGTTAAAGATCACTGGAATGGAGAGAGGGAAGAAAGAGAAGAAAAAAATCCTTACAACAGGACACTGCAACCCGGTATAATGTTTAGCAGATATTTAATGATTCTTTTGGTGTGCTAAACAACAGATTAACTTCTTGTACTCAAGTGAAAATTCAGACAAATTCAGATGCAACACATCTGGAGAGCATCCCATGGCAAATGGCGAATGGCTAAGTAATCTATTTCAATGGCAAGACATGTAGCAATAATTTATTGTTTGTAACATGGGCTGTGAGCCTACCATTAATTCTAATGCAAAAACTTCTAAAAATTATTTGAAGGATAAATGCAGGACTTCCAACAATCACATTTCTGCAGTGAGACATATGTCACTGATACATACTATTGTTAAAAGATAAAGTTATGAAAGTCATTTGAAAAAGGGTGTGTTTTTCAATTCTGTATGATCTCGCATATGAAGACTAGTGAAAAAAAGTTCAGCATGTACCTTTTATGCTACTGCAGATGATTTTCTTTATGGGCCATAGCTTTCTAGCTTGGTTCATGTTTTTACATTTCTTACATCTGAAAGAGTGGCACAAATTAAATGCACATTAAAGGCATGATTTCAGAACATTGTGTTGAAGCAGGTTTAACCCATTATTTTGAGGCTGTGCATGATAACGTGATCTTTAAGCTTAACCTTTATCTCAAGCTGTTTAAAATATTTTGTAGCTGTTCTTGTCTAAACGAATAAAGAGGATGATAAGCAGGAACGGGCATAAATAATACCTGCTTTAAAACGGGCAGAGAAATAGATAGCCCTACAAATGGTAGCCACCTGTATCAGGAAACTAAAGAAAGAGTGAGTATTCGGTAGAGAAGAATGACTAGAAGCCTGGCAGCAAAGTATAGAAATGGCAAGGGGAGAGAGGTCTTTGTAAAATGCTCTGTTTGCTAATCTTGCAGTGCCACCTTCAAGCCAGAAATATAGGTTACCATACCATTGGTGGTCTGGTGACTTTATCCAGCCACCCTACTCCTAACTTCAGTGAGTTACAAGATTTCATCAGTGTTAGAAGCTGGCTTGTTTGATGAATTCATCAGCCTTTGTTTACCCTTTTTATGGGAATGTGCTTTGGACCATGGTCTGTACTCCTTCCACCACATCATAGACTCCGTCAAGCAGAACCAGAGACTAAGACTACTAGCCTGAAAGAGGACAAGATTTGCCTGTGTCATGGTAAGATCTCCTGGAAAAACCTGTAAGCATTGATGGACTTTTCACAGAGGTTCACAGAAGCAGAGGTGATTAGCAATGTACAGCTAATTGACAAAAGGCAAGGATGCAATTCACAAACAACTGCAGATGAGCAGAAAAAAGGAGACAACAGCTTAACTCTTGTAAACAGCAGAATGCAGTGACACGCAAGCAAGACTTGTGGGGAAAAAAAAAAAAGGATTCATGACGCCTGAGACAAAATCTGGGCCAGGGCTTCCAATAGGGAGAGACAAAAATAAAATGTTGTATTTTATGCCATATTAGTTTCTGGAAGACTGTAACATCCTATTTGCAAGGCTAAGTCTTTGAAAATCATTACACCTTCTTCCATCGGCAACCCACAATCACACAAATGCAAGTGAGTTTCTGCAACAGGACCAGGACTTCAGCTGTACTGAAAAGACACAGAACCTCTCTCTGACTGGCTGCATGGCATAATCCCCATACTTAGCTCCTGGGTGGCAAAATTCTTATCTTCCTCAAGAAAGCTTTTCTTTCTCTTGGGCCATAAGATTTTCTCTTTTCCACGATTTAGAAAAAGTGATAGCTCTTCTAGCATGAAGCCGCTGTAGAACTGCTTACTACTTACTGCTTGTTTTTGCAT
>VXAL01005833.1:86649-111983 GCA_013399475.1 Chauna torquata
CCGGCAGAAAGCGACCTGGGGGTACTGGTCGATAGCTGGCTGAATATGAGCCAGCAGTGTGCTCAGGTGGCCAAGAAGGCCAACAGCATCCTGGCTTGTATCAGAAATAGTATGGCCAGCAGGACTAGGGAAGTGATTGTCCCCCTGGACTCGGCTCTGGTGAGGCCACACCTCGAATACTGTGTTCAGTTTTGGCCCCTCACTACAAGAAGGACATGGAGGTGCTGGAGCGTGTCCAAAGAAGGGCAACGAAGCTGGTCCAGAAAACAAGTCTTCTGAGAGCGGCTGAGGGAGCTGGGGTTGTTTAGCCTGGAGAAAAGGAGGCTCAGGGTAGACCTTATTGCTTTATACAATTACCTTAAAAGAGGGTGTGGTGAGATGGGGATCAGTCTCTTCTCCCAAGTACCAACTGAGAAGACAAGAGGAAATGGCCTCAAGTTATGCCAGGGCAGGTTTAGGTTGGATATTAGGAAAAATTTCTTCACTGAAAGGATTGTGAAGTATTGGAACAGGCTGCCCAGGGAAGTGGGTGAGTCACCATCCCTGGAGGTATTCAAAAAACGTTTGGATTCAGAGCTTGGTGACATGGTTTAATGGTGGGCTTGGCAGTGCTAGGTTAAAGGTTGGACTGGATGATCTTGGAGGTCTTTTCCAACCTAAATAATGCTATGATTCTACGAAAAATGGAAACATGGGTAGAACTCACTGTGCTAGGCAAAGTCTACCAGAATGCTCTCTCTCCTCTGCACCTCCTTGTAATGCAAATACAGTGTAACTGAATTTGAATGAATTCTTCATATACTCATAAAGTAGCATGTTTTTAAGTGAGCATCAAAAACAACCCTTTAAAATATGCACTGTAAAAGTACCCTGTAACCAAAGTACATTCATTTTGACACAAATGAATAGTTCATTCTTATTGTTGACTTTTTTTTTTTGCATTATTTTTATAACACTGCAATTTTGATCCAGCAAAAAAAAATCATTTAACAATAGAGATGCAATGTAGCTATTTATTTATTTTCTACTCACTTTTCCATTTCTTTCCGATAAACTAGCAGGAAATGTTTAAATTTCTAATGCTATATAAGTATCTGTATTTTGCCACTCTCTGCAAAGCCATTGCCTAATCAAGTACTGTATAATGAAGCAAATAAACAACTACCAGAACAGGATCCAGTGCTATTGTGTAAAAAATGAAAATATTAACCAAGGTCTGTTCGAAAAGCTTCTTATGATAAATTACAACTTGTCAAAAAGTCAGGTGACTGAATGTGTCTAAAGAATAGAAGCAGAAAACAGAACTTCAATCCCTTTTAAATTCTCTCCATAAAAAATAACCTCTTCAATTCATTTGATACAGTACATTAATACATTAATCAAACATTATTGATTAATATACAGGATCTGTGATGCACTAACATGGGAGTCAAGGGAGTTGTTTAAGCTACAGAAGTCTCTACAAAGCTTCCTTCCCCCAGCAAGGCGATGCCAGGTGGGAGCACGATATGTGTGCTCAGCCACCAGCTCCAAGAAAAGCTCACTAAAGCAAACACTAAAGCACCTTGGTGAAGGCAATTGCAGCCTCAATGCTATCAGCTGACACTTGTGCTCAGTGACCCTCTCAGGTCTCAGAAATGGTCTTTTCAGATTCCAGGTCTTGTGGTATTGATTTCAATCAGCAGCTTTTCCTAAGAGCCTCACTTTGAAATAGCCCTGTCAGAATTTCTGCTGTCTATCCCAAGTTTTATCTCAGGGTTTTCATTCATATTTGACATCACTCAGCTAAATAACAAGAGGGGATTTTATGTGTGTACTTGTTTCCCTACCCACATTTTTTTAAATTGTGTTTGTTTTGAGCACGATTAACCCTCTGTTTACTTACACTTTCACTCGCCCCATTGATGGAGGCATATTGAGCTGCCTTGAGTGTTGTTTTCAAAATGTTTTTACATTTTTGTCCACGCTTCAGTGGAACCAAAGTATTTTCTGTCAACGACTTCATTAGTGCCAGGATTTTACCCCTTGCTTTTGCGTACTGGAGGTAGCCCACAGGAGGCTCACTCATCATTCCAAGCCCTCTGCTCCCCTTGTATCAACCCCAGCATCAGCAACTTCAAGAGCCCGTGGTGGCATGGGGACCAGGCAGCTGCTACCACACACCAGGACACAGCAGCTAGGGCAGAAAGACAGAAAGCAGCCAGACCCAAAAAGGGTCACACCTCACCCATCGCATCTCCGACCGCACAGCACAAAGCCTGCTGGAGAGGGAGGCAGGAGGCCAAGTCATCTAAGGCATGTTTTCATCACCTAACTTCTATAGCTCTTGGCATAAACGAAAGCAGACTAAAGGGCTTTATGATGGTTAAGGGTTTGGGAAGGTGGGGGGGAAGGGGGGAGAAGGGTGGTTTCAGACAGTAAAAAAGGTTTCAAAGTTTTTTCTGTTGGGTTGGGGGGGGGGTTGTTGTTTGTTTGCTTGCTTTGTTTTTTGTTGTTGTTTTTTGTTTTGTTTTGTTGTTGTTTCTTTTTTTAAATGAAGAAAGCTATCAGGAAATCCTCAGCAGAAACTGAGAATGGGTTCCTGATGGCTGGATGGATTTTGCCAAAATCCACTTTTAAGGTTTACTTTGAGTAAGCTCAAATCAGGTTGCCATATGGAATTACTCCGTGCAGCAGCCTGACCCAGAGCAAAACTGAACAAAGCTTAGATTATTTACTAAACTCCTAAACCGCTGGCTGTTTTGCATCTCTCCCACACTGGATCTAATTCCATAAGTAAATAAGCACATATTAAGTTAAAAACCCATGTTAACGAATAGGCCAAATAGTTGTACACAGGGTAGGCTATTTGACGACACACAAAGCACAACTGTGGGTCAGCATTCATGCCTCAGACTATCTCAAAGCTTGCTGGCACCTGCAGTTTAGCATATTTACTGCTATAGCCAGGAAGATTGATCACAGGAAGCCAAAGCTGTTCAGTTAAAAAAATAAGAATCAGCTGTTTTCTATGAGCAGTCTGTCAGATAACCAGCCTAATGAAAACTGTGGGCATTTCTCTTGAGCTCAAGAAATATTCATGCTGGAGAGGATACTGGAGTCATTCTAATACTTTGCAGTTGTTCTGGAGGTTAAATAGAAAGCGGCACAGAAGAAAGGCTCTGCCTTTGTGATTAAAGAAAAGGCAGAAACATGACATCAAAATGCACAGTTGTGCCCTTGACTAAAATAGACATAACACTAATGCTGTATTTTTCACCTCACTGATGCGCTACTAATTAAAAACACAAAGGATGCTTCTCACTGGTATTCTTAAAAAGAATTTAAAATGCCACAGCTGTCCCACAGAGAACCCAGGCAGACTAGACATGGTCCTGCTTTTGTAAAAATAATTCATAACCTGATGAAATGTCTAGTGTCAGAATCACAAACAGGAAGCTTCAAATGAAAAATGGATTTGACTCATGTTACGACTACATAAGATGTTTGCAGTCTCAGCTCTCCCTATCCTGGGCACCAAATGGATATGAAGGTAAAAGAAAGCACCAAAATGCTCAGTACACAGAGTTCCTGGTGTCCTTCGACAGGACACATCACCAGTGTGGAAAACACGGACATTCACATGTGGGCTTTTGGCTAACTTCTGCACACAAATGCGGTTTTGCCAGCTGCCCCACTGTCAGTGCCAAGGGATACTTCCACACAAATCACCTTACCTAACTGCATACAGGCAAGACTCCACAGGACAAGCTCTGTGGTGATGAGAACATTCTCCTGGACATTCACTCAATCTTGCCAGGCACTATGGGAGATAAAGCACCTTCTGTTACCTCTTTCCTCTCTTTTCTTACCATTTGCAAGGTAACAGCACAAGAGAAAGGTGGCAGCCTAACCTGCTACACCTCACAAAACAGACAACGCTAATGTTAACAAAAAAAAGTCTTTAAATGTTGGTGAGATGCTCACCACTATTTCAGCCCTCTTGCACTCCTAACCTTTCTGCAAGTTGGAGGACCATTGTATTTCATATATGATGGATGTGCAGACATCATGGTAGGTAACACAAATCCATGTAGCCTGAAGGCTGCTCTAGCCAATGCCACAAGGCTGACCTGTCATAACTACCTCAAGCTTTGAGGGAGATAAAAGAAACTGTAGAAACATTCCAGTCTGCCCTCTGAAAGTGAAACAAATGATCTCTGGCACTACATCTTGAGGCGAAATAGAAAGCATTCAGCTTAAAAAAGAACCTTCAGCCTGCTTTGCCATTTTGTCATGTTTCTCCTTTTCAAAAACAAAACAAAACAAAACAAAACAAAACAAACAATCAAAAAAAGAAAATGTAGCACATTTGACAGACAAGTTTATCTGTTTGCAACACAGTTTTGGTATAATTTCCAAGTATGCCATGCTAATAATTCTAGAAATATTGCTGGAAGTGAAAAGTGGCTCCCATATGATATTTACTACCTGGTGCACTGGGTACCAACTAAGGGAGCTATTGTCCGTTGAAAGCTTGGTATGTGCCAATCCTCTTTGTTTATATTTCCCAGGCCTAAGTTTCTGATCTCCATTTTATATGAATATTATTTTTACTATATTTTTTTTTTTATTTATAGATGAAAAAGAATATAGATAACAGGTGACAAACATAGGTAACAATAAAAAGGACAAAACTGATGAAATTAATGAAGAACAAATGAGTAATAATGATGAGATGAACAGTATTAATGAACATTTAAATATTTGCATGCAATTAGGTGCATGCAAGGATGAGATTTTTAAGTTTACAGCTCAGGTGCATGTGATATTAGCTTTTGTTGTTTTCCAATACAAGCATACATTTTCTGGTTTCAGTTTTCATCTTATTTTCTGCTTGCAGGCCAAGAGTGACTACATTTTGCAATGCAGCTAAAGTAGCATGTGTATTTGGTATGCTGAAAGCATCTATCATCTTTTGTCTGTAGCTTTTCTGAAAAGTTCATCACCTCTATTCCCCCAACCAATAGCTTTTTGTAGCAGAACTAATGCCTGTGAGAAAAAGATTGCAGGGTCCTCAGTGTGCTGTTTACACCAGCTGCATAAAGAAGGGGAAGAGAAAGGGGAGTATGAGTGTTGGAAACTGTTGCCAGATAGCCGTTCTCCTCATTAAAAGGAAACTTGATTTTCAAGATCAACAGAGGACTCTTGCTATGCAAGCTAGATCACGGGATTTGTGAAATCACACATCGGGCCAAGGCTTGGGGCAGAAGAGAGGAAAGAGAAATGGAGAGGCTAATGGAGGGAGCTGAAAATGAGAGAACTGGGCAAAAGGCAGAGACAGACTGTGGGCAGAGCGAGAGAGATGTCTGCGAGGGTGAGCAGTGCTTCATGCTGGCCAGGTCCAGCTGTTTTCATGTATGCATATTGTCATACCTGGCCTCTGGACTGCGTCGGCACACGAGTCCTAAAGACTACACATCTCTCAGGGGAGCCAAGCCCACTTGCTGCAGCGGTGAGAAGCTAGGATTTGGGCAGCCCCTAATGTCTCATCCTGCTCTGCCCCCTCCTGATGAAATGGATTCCCACCAGCAGTTTTGAGATGGTGAAATGTAGCAAGGTGCAATAGTGCACTTGCTGTTCAGGACACTGTCCTTTAGGCCCAGCCAAAAGTCTATGGTGCTTCAGAGGGACAGTACCAGTCTTTCCCTGTGCAATAAGGTGAAATATTAGAAGATGCAAGTGTTGTGTGCATGCCTAGTGAAATTCCTGTTAACGTCCATGAAGAGACCATGTAGTCTGTTGGGCTTTGTGCTGTGGTGGATAGCCCTTTTTATTCACACTGTCACAGGCATGCTGGGCTGCAGAGCAGCAGGCTATTTGTGACCTTCTGACAGTCAGAGAAGCTGTATCAAATGAAACTGCTGATGTTGAAGCCTCTGATGGCCGCCATATGGGGATAGAGGAAGTTCCTGATGCTATCACACACTTTTATTACAATGGCCATGACACCAGATTTCCTCCATGCAGAGCAATTTGCCAATGAACATAGGAGCCGAGACTGAGTAAAGACTAGTGGGCAATGGGTACTTCTTGTGCACTAGAAGAGAGACTGAAGAGCGACTATGGGTGTTGCAGGACTTTCAGCACACAGCATCCAAGATGATACCCAGTTTTGTGTGCATAGCTGAGCATGGAGAAACTAGGACTACAGCCAACTTATGGAGCACACTATGGGCCCACGATCTCAGTGTCTCTGTTTCAGCATGGGCTTCAAAGGCAGAGGTAGGTCAATAACAGGCATTTCTGAAAACCCTCACCCACATATTAAAAAAGAAAAGAAAGAAACCCAACATGCAGTCTGCACAGCTAAGAGGCATTGTTTGGGGAAAAGATGACACCATTTCCTGACTGCACAGAGGACCAGGGCCAAATTCAGGCCAAGGAGAAGGGAACTGCCTAAACTACCCGATAGGAAATGCTAAAAGCATGAAAGCAGTTTAAACACCTAACTCTACGCTGCAGAAAAGTCCCAAATCCCAGCAATGCCTCTGTGAACAGAGTGCCTACGTCCTTGCAGTGACACAACTGCATCTCCTTTTTACACAATTAATTTACTTGAGACTCTTCTGTGCACCTTGTCCCTATCCCCACTGCTTATGTTTTTCATTCTGAGTGTTGTGAATGGAAAATATGTGAGCAACCACTTCCTCACCTGAGAAAGCTGCTTTCTTACCCAACTGCAGAACTGGGCTCCCACTACCCACTGACACCATCAATCTCTCATTTGTTCATCTTCAGGAAAGAGCTTCAATGAGAGGAACTGAGAGCGACTGAGAGGATAGTGTGTGATGGCTTAGAGAATGATCTAGAAAGTGAGAGCTGTGACCCTAAATCCTCCAGCGAAGAAGGACCTAAACCCCAGACCAGGCAAGCAGTGCAGTGGCTAGGTTGTTGCACAGCATCTCATGCCGTTATGGCTTGATTGAGCTGTGCAGGCATGCAAGGACAAGCGATAGTCATCTCAAGTTTGAAGGCAATTTAGCATAACTTCTCACTCATTCGTTTGTCACAACGCTGCTCTTTGTCTGAGTATAGTATTTTAAGCACCTAAGTGGCATCACGTTCCAAGTCAGCAAGCTGTTTTAGCTGAGGCACAGAGGTGGTGTTTGGCTTCAAGAAACAATAGCCTTCATGGAGTGGACAATTAATCTTGATTTAGCCCCTGTGAATCAGCTCTTCACAGAGTAATATTTGAGCAGGTTCAGACATCTTTCCTAAATGGGATAGCAATATATTATCCATGTCTCTTCATACTTTGATAAACTTCATTCAAGGTTCAAAGAGCACTTAGGACTGACAGGTATCAAGCTAAATGACTTTTCACATGTACCCTCCCAAGTCTGAGAAATAGTCTCATTAATTAAAATTAATTCCTGAAAATGTATCCTCTACAGGACAATCCTTAATTTAAAAATGTAGAAAAACAGACAAAAATTACATATTGGTAGCTATATTTTAAAACAAAAAAATCTTCACATAATAAATACATCTTATGCACATTAACTTCAAATTTACTTCAGAAAGCTATTTACAATATAAATAATTATAAATGGGAACACTTTGCAAGATATTGTCGACATAGCTAAATTGTGTTTCCTACATTACATTCCAAAGGAAAACTTCAAATTACAGATGTTATGCTACAATGTCACTAGACCCTATACATTGCAAGGCATGGTATTTAAAATGCTGGCAATCTGTGTCTTTTTTCCATAAATATAGCCCATTGGTTTAAAGCAAACATGAAATGCTTCAGTATGTCTCAAGTGCTTTTTTTTGCTAGATTAGTATATTTTGTGCATTAAAATATTTACCCTGGGAACAAGTTGCAATGCCTTAAAAGAACTTTTCCTAATAGACTTTATTTCCTTAGAAATGCAAAGGTGCCAATGTTTTATAATGCGTGAGCAAGACTATTTCTTGCCTCTCCAAACTTCCCACTGTATTGGTATCCAGAAAAAAAAAAAAAAAATCACATGCAGTCCAAATTGCAATAAATAAAAATGTTTAAAAACTGTATTTTGAATCCTAGAACAACAGGAAATCTTGAGGACTGCATGTGAGAGGGGAGTTAAATAGTGAATACAAGCAGACAAGAAGCTTTGTTTCTGCCTGTATTTGATCTTTCCTTCCAAATATGGCTTCATAGATGGAGTCATAAATTACTTTTTTTCAGAAAGGGATATATTCCTAGCAACTTAGAGCCAGATTTATCCACAGGACTCTTGTACACATAAGCTAAATGCCACAGAGAAGTTTAACCTCACATAATCTTTTTCATTAACAAATTCTCCAAGGAAATGTGAAATGGAGTCACGCTAGCGCTCTCACCATTCCAAAGAGAAGGCTATTTATTTTTCTTCAGAAAAACAACTTGGTGAAAACATTTTGCTAAACCCTCAGCTACACCTTTAGCAGGCTTTACTAACACCAAACCTTTGGGTTACAGAAAAAAAAATGTGGTGGTTTTTTTTTGGTTGGTTGGTTGGTTTAGGTTTGGGGGTTTGGGGTTTTTTTGTTTTGTTTTGTTTTTTCTTCTCAGTGCATACAGCCAGAATATTTAACCATCAATATTACCTGCAAATGAAATAAAATCAGTTCTCCTCCACGCCGTGGAGGTGTCTGGAGCTAATCCAGTATACCCACAGAAAAGCACGTTCATCCACCATTGTTCCTGATAACAAAGCCTGCATTGCCTTTAGCCCCTTAGGTGTTTTAAGTAAATTTGCAACTCATGGAAATACCAGAGCCTGAATCCATTTGCTGACATTAGCTACAACCACCTTAAAATAGACATAGCTAGGCCTAATCCTGTTCTATAATCCCTCTTACACAGAGCTTTGTGTGCAGAAGGCCTGAAACCCAAGCGTACGCCACAGTTTTGTTCCTTGACAGAAAGGCTAACTGACCTTTGCAACAGCAAGTCTGATTTTCTGGAGTGACCGTGCCTTTTCAAAAATACTGTGTGACTTTTTTTTTCCTCAGCTCATTCAGGATGTTCACATAATTGAACATATGGTGGTTAACATACTTAGGGACGTTAATGAATAAATGCTGCAAGTTCAGAGATAAAAACAAAATTCAGATAAGAGTGATTAAAAGAGTTTGAAAGAGCGGAGTTTCACTGTGTAACCTGTGGGGGTATTGCGGACACATTAACAAAGCCATATAAAGCTTAAGAAATACTTCTGAGTCTCCTCTGTGCAGAGATACACTCATTTTTCCAAAGCATGTATAAACAGTCTCTATTATAGAAATACAGCCATTACAGCTATTACCTTTCATAGTTTCCATACTCACATCATGAGATTAAAAAAAAAAAAAAAAACAGCCCCAAACACGTTGCCAGCTCACAAGAAGTCAGCTTTTTTTGCCCTTACACATATTAAGTAGTACCTTACTCCACAAATATTCCCATTTGAACCAATGGGACAAATTGCTGAGTAAGGTTCTTCTAACTAAATTGCTGTGCAAATTTGTCCACAATTGTAAACTCCATGCCTCTGGGGTGCAATTTTGTATAAAAAAAGAGAGAGCTTTTTTGCCTCTTTACGTAAAAGAGATACACCAATATCATAATGCACCATCCACTGATGTCAACAAGAAATGGTTGGCTGTGGTCACTCTGTAGTTGGACTAGCTACAAAATATTAATTTGGTGTTAATAGAAAACACTATTATGTTAGAGAAATGATGTAACACATCAATTTATATTGTTCCTGTACCAATTCACAACCTACATACCTGCTTTAAAGTGATAACCTTTAGCTAATATGATACATTTCAAATGTACTTGGTACAAATGCCTTGCATTTTTCAATTTTCCAAAATAACTCATTTGGTTTAGAAAATGAAGGGAAAAAAGGAGAAGATTATATCCTTGAAGGATACTAAATGAAAATTTGAATTAAATAAATATGCAATGGAAAAAATAAGCTTTATACCATATTGAAAAGTACATGTTATATGAGCTGCAGTGATATTATATGCTATAATTAAGATTGCAAACTTGCGTTCTTGTAGCATGCAGAGTCTACGTTTACAACATTCAATGCTTTCTGTCAATTATGAAGAAATTCCTGGCTATCTAAAGAAGCAGGACAGCAAAATAGCTAACATAAGGCAACTATCTCCAGGAGACTCTACTGAAGTGGTAAGGAGCAACAGTTACTGAAACCCCAGGAGGGAAGTGAGCATCAGCCTTTGCTTGTAGCACAACACGGCTGCAGGAACAGACCCTTCTACCTCTCTACTGATATATCAAGTATCCTATTTATTACAGTGCATTTTGTTGCATTTGCACTGTAGTGGACTGGAACTGTTAAAAATAGGATAAATAACAACAGTTTGTAAAGCTTTATGTTGGGCTTAAAGTAAATGATGGGGATTTTTTATTGCATAGCACTCTGGCTTTTTTCCTAGATGAAATCATATAGAATTACAAGCATCCTAAATTGTACCTGTCTGCTTTATAATTATTCTGTTTTTCCAAAGTGCCTGTCAGAATGCGAATACCACAGTGCCAAAACTGTCCTCTCTTCACGACTTGTGGCCATTAAACCACAGCCAGGGTGCTGCAGTTGATCTGCAGAACCCTGTTGTCTTCTAATTAAAAGTTTGATAACAAGAGCGCTTGGTGACCCCAAGAAACTTGAGTGCTGACAAAATCCCATTCTTCCAAACTGTTCAGGAAACTGCTCTGTAATACAAAATAAGATTGACACTTAGACTTATTTTTATATGTACTGGTAGGGATAATATGATACCATATACCTCTACTCTAATTCGCTTTGCAAATTGTATTTTAATATTGTACATTGAGATTCCAAATACAAGTTTATCCATATTATTCACAGGAATAAGTGAAATAAATATGTATCCAGAACTAGATTTATCAAAAATACTTTGTCATTCCTATGCTTTAGGAATATATACAATTTGGGGGCTGAAAGAAGTCCATTTTGGTCCATTCCTTCCTCTGAGTTAGGAGTTGTCAATGTTTTTCTTCCCCTCAATTATTTGCCTTGTTTTTATCTTAAAACAAACAAACAAATAAAAATCTCTAACTGCTTCTCTCTCTATGACCTTTCTTATTCATTTGGCAGTTAGTCAAATACGCTTCTTGCCAAATCATTTTGTTCTCATTTTGCCTTGGCTAGCATTCAATGCCCTGTCTCTCATTTCTGTCGCTAGTTCAAATAGTTTTAGACCATTTTATTTATCTCTCCCCTCTGCAGAGCTTGGTGCACACCAGTGACATTCCCTCTCACTTTTTTCCCTTACAAAGATGACAGACCCAGTTTATTTAAAGTTTTTATTAGATCTTTCAGTCTCTTTATCTTTTTGCTGAGCTCTGCTCCACCTTTTCTATTATGAGCTTTAGATAATAAAGACCAGACTGTGTTGCTCTTCCTTGTGCTCAACGTACATTTCACTAGGAGTGATCACACTGCAGTCAACAGAGATTGCTTATGGAGTAAGGTACTACTCAATTCAAGATTCACGATCTGCCTTGGAGTGATCAGAACTATACATGATATTCCAAGTTCAGAGAGGTAATTTCCTCTACTTTCAAGTACATCCCTACTTACGTGGCTTATAATGTTATTATTTAGCTTTTGCTTCTGATTAGTTTTATTTGAAAATAGATATTTTTAACCCACCCACAGCATGCTGGTTTATATTTAGTCCCACTGATAACTCAGTCCCATATGTTGAAATTATTAATGTTACAAATGAAGCTAGACTTAGTGCTAATCTCGTTTTAGAACCACCTCAAGTCCCCTTACTTCCACTTTTGTATAGTAAGGAGTGGTGGTCCTGTTCCTGTTACAGTCAACTTTGAGACGTCAGATAAATGCCATACAAAGAAGGACAGGTCTAGCAATTGTGCCTACAAATGCCCTATTTTACTTTTTTAGCATGTGTTTTTTACTGACTCTTTTGTCAATTTGACTATTGGACTCTTTTTATTGACTCAGTTAGTGACTGTTTATAAGATTATTAAAAACTGCAAAAAGTTTCTGCCTCTTCTGATGTCTTCTATAACTCTAGGACAGGCCATGATAATATCAACATTTGTAATGCAATTGAACTTCTTGGAACCTCAATTTCCCTCAGTATTTTTTTATGTACATATGACTGATTTTGATATTCCTAATATGTTCTGATAAACATTAAATTTTCTGCTGTAAGCAAGAAAAGAATGCATATTCCTTTCTCAAAGTCATACCGATTACTTCACTGTATGTCAAACTTAGAGTACTTACAATCTTCTATACTTTCTTAATTTACTCCAAAACTTTATCCAAATTAGGATGAACCACCAGTTTTTGTCTATCCTTGCCATATTCTTACACTTATTCAGTTGCCTTTGTATTTTACAGAAAAAAAAATCTGATTCTATTGAGTTTCTTCTGTGTTTCAAATTAATTCTTAATTATTTGGCCATATATTTGGACTTATAACCACTTTTCTTTGTGTTGTAATTATTACTAAATGGCATACATAGCCATAGGGTTAAATGTTTTTATCTTGGATCAGTCCTAATTCCAGTCTATTCTCCCCATTTCTCCCAGTGATTTCCTTCCATTTCACTCCACTTCCCTCCTTGCACAACCTTTCAAAAATATGAGGACAATCTCCCATCTCTCTATCAGGACAACCAAGACCTACGTATTTCTCAAAACTACACTGAGAAAGGCCCTCTTTCTTCCTTTTAAATACAGTAGAAGTAAATATTTGATCACACTAATCATAAGGATACTGCTTATTTGACTCCTTTCAAATCAAGTGTATATAAATAGCTACGCATGTGAGTACACAAGGAAATAACACATCTGAGGAGTTCTTTCTTCTTTCTTCCCTTTCTGATTTTGTATTGGTTAGCCATGGATGCTTTATACCATGGAGCAGCATAACGCACTTGGCCTTTAGGGAATAAGAAGATCACCAGAATTACACATTTTGATGTGTATTTCAAAGGAACACATTCCAACTTTCAGTGTTAAGAGTGCATAGCAGTTTTGTTGGTTGGGACCTGTGGGTTCATGCAGTTCACAAGGTCTGCCCCGGCAGCATTTCCAAATAACCACCTCTTATACAATGTGCATAAATTGCTCTGCTAGCCTGCCCAAGTGCTCCCTACCTAGACCTCTTCCATCCTTTTCACCTCGCTTGGCACCAACTTTGAGTTTAGCTCCAACCCTGCATGACACTGCATTTTTATTTTTTAAAAGTAACGTGTGTTAACTAAATCATCCCCCCGAACTTTAGGTTATTCTTTAGTGCACTGTGGTATATCAAATGCTGGTAACGACAAGGGCATGAAAACATATAATATCTTCCAATTAGATCTCAAAGGTTATTTTTCAAAGCACAAAAGTTTTTAGAAAAAATTGTCAGCTTCCATTGGTTATTATAACAGATGTCCCCTTGTGTCCTTGCGCTGGATCTTGCTGCATCCTTAAGTGAGAAGTCACATCAAAGTGTGATCCATTACAGCCTAGTGAATAGTTTCTAATGGTTTCAGTGTCATATAGATGTTCCAGGGCATATCCAGTTAATGTGTAAGCATGCTTATCAAAGTACTGCCTGTGGGAGCTGTAATAATTTGGAGAAGCTGCTGGGTGGTCCCCTGGGGTTTGATGAGGGGACACGTCTGAATGCAGGTAGTCTTTAGCTAGTACCAAACTAGCTTTTGATATTCGGTCAGAATTGGGGCTGCTTATCCTAGACAGTGTTGTGGGGCTGTTGTCATAGTCATTTTCATGTGGGCTCATAATCTTTCCATCCCGTTGCTGGATATGTTCACAGGGAGGAGTGTTGGCAACAGCTGGGGCACGGCAGACATCCCCAGCCAACTGCTGCTGAGGGTAGTTTGCAAAACAGATAGCATGTTTCTTCCCTGTGCCGTTAATGGAGACCAGTGGATCAGGGGTCGTTTTCCGTAGCTGTAGTCTGTTTTCTTCCTCTTTAATCATTTGCTGGGTGGCTCTTATTAGAGTTTCAATTTTGCTGGGCTCATGCGGACTGCTCTGATACTGCTCAGTGCGATATCGGTCACCTGATTCACTGGCAGAGCCAGGATCAGGCGAGCTAACAACACTGTCCTCATCCCAGTGTCCTCTCCCTAGGAAAGAGAGAAAGGGGACAAGCATTCAAAGGAGGTCAAAGGAGGCAAACAATCGTAAAGAACAAATACTCTTAACCTTATTTTGCAGACAGAAATCCAAGACAGAGGCAAGTGACTCAAAACAAAGTCACCAGAAAATGACCATGGTAGACCCCTTGCTTTTCAGTGTCATTTGCAGTGTCATTCTGCACATGGAACAAGTAACACAGTTGAAAATATACAAAGAGGAGATCTAAGCACCTAAACACAAACATCCAGTGCCATGTGATATGCTCTAAGATAGCCAAGCATCTGCATAGGCCCAGCAGGTATTCTGCAGGAGCTCTGTATCTTCTGGAGCAGCTAGTGGCCAGGCAGGATATGCTAGGGCATGTTGAAGTGTACCTTATGCTAATGTTCAGGCTCCTGACCCCTCACTACATCTTTGCATCAAAAAAGCCCAAGTGAATTGGGATGGTGGTGAAAACTAAAATAACAAGGAATTACAAGTGTACATCATTTGAGTGTGTCTTCTTAGTCCTTTCCAGGAGCTAAATCATACAGAAAGCATAGTGGAATAGTTTCTGGCCCTGTAGTGACTTTACGCAGGCTACGTGACAATAAACAAACAGAAGTAGTAAAGCAGTTATCCTTCTTTAGAAGGATAAGAACCCCACTGTTAGACAGGTTTGCTGGAAAAATGTGATGTCATTTCCCACTGCATAGATATTTGCTGTATAAACCTATGAAAACAGGAAAATATAACTATTCTTACCTCTCTTTAAATAATAAGGCCCATAGACATAACAGAGAAGGTGTTCAGCTTGCACATAGCTGAAAGGACAGAATCAGACCTGTCAATCCTCACTAGGAAGGAAGCGAGTGACCCCCACACGTGAACAGCCAACTAAGAAGACACCATAATAAAAGGCTTGACAAAGGATTTGCTGAGATACATGCCCACAGGAGGACACACGTTGGACTTGCACAAATTACTTAGCAATGCCTTTGCCTCAGCATATACAAAGTCCACTATGGGTCCATCCGTTGGGTTGGTTGATAAGGCTGCTCAAAGGAAAAACATTTTCAGATTCACACAAGTAGCTCCCCTGCTACTTGGGGTCAGCAGCAGCTCCACACCATGTGCTCAGTTTGTCTCACTGCATGGACAATGTCTACAGTGCACCAGACTTCCTGAGGGTGACCAGAAATGCATGGCTCATAGGCAACATCCAGGGCCTCCCATACTGCTCAACCAAATGTTATTATTGTAAGGTGACCAGGAGCCAGAACTACCAGAAGATAAACTAAAGGAACAGAAAAGGAAGAAATCGTTCTCTGCCCAAAGAAACTGCTCTGACACCAAAGTTCACATACAATTGTAAAAAAAGCTTTCATTTGTGAAAAGCTTGAATTCCATAAAGCAAAATGGAAATGGCACATTTTCAAGGGAAACCAAATTCAACTCTCCTGAATTGAGACCAAAGTGTCAGGTTTTACCACAAAGCTACATGCAGACTGAAGGCCCGCTGAAACAACATATAAGCCTTGATATAATCGCAAAAAGAATTGCAGCATCTGGAATTACAGCAAAGCCAAGGAAGAAACAAAAATCAAACTCTATTATCCACTTGCATTGATTATCCTTAATAAAATTATGGAATAAATATTTAACACCATTGCATTTTTATCTCTGTACAATATTCTCTTTTTTTGGAAAAAAAAAGAAAAAACCTGGATAAACACAAATATGACAGAAGAACAGAACAGACACAAGAAAGGAGGTTTGTTTTAACAGGAAAAGTGCAGAACAGTATCCATCAACAAAACTAAGGGCTTCATTTCTTTCCTCATTTTTCCTCTATTTCCTAGAACTTGCTATTCTTGATCTCCAAAAGCCTCATTCTGCAGGTCAATGGAACTGTGCTAAGTTAATTAGCTCTTATGAGTTGTTTAGATACAACCTATATTTGACAGATTATTTCAGTGGAAAAGCATTACTTTATGTTACATCCACCCTTACAACCTTAAACTCTGATTTTGGGGTCAGCTGCAGTCTTTCAACTCTCAGCCTATCCTTTAAACCTAAGGACCTCTGCATTTATCCAAATACAAGATCAGTTTTTCCATGTGAATTTTTGATCATTTTCAACCTCTGAAGCTGTGCTAATGCACTGAGGGTGCAACCTGCCAGACTCCAAGCAAGGCTTAAGGCTTGGTGCTGAAAGGATGGAGAGATTCAAATTAACTAAGAATTGCAGGTGGGGATAAATGTCTGAAACCAAGAGCAAATGTTAAATCGAATTGCCAATTTTGAATAAGAATAACCAACAAATCTTACTGAATCTAGTAATAACCAGTGTATACACACACACACACATATACATAGGTTGGGTGTAGGTATAGCTAATTTTGTGCTAAATATGTTCTATCCAAAGTAGCTTGATTTGAAGGTGAAAAAATAATGCTCTTCTATCAAGTGTATCATTTTGTTCATATTTTTAAGACTATCCTTTAGATCTCACCAATCAGATGTTCCTACCTTAATTTCACAGATTAAAAAATATACAACAGATTATATTTTGCTGCATGTAAACCAGACTGTTAAACAACTTGAATTGTAACTATTCCTCATTTCCATACACATGATCTCTGAGACAAGGACATGCATCTTTTCTTCCGTCTCACATAGAGAGCTGCGTGTTTATGTCACGACTTTGAAACTGTTGCTTTATCTGAGACGGTGCCACTTCTTCAAATCCAGTTATCTCTTACCATGAATCCTGTGCACTGAAGTTATGTGGGGCATACTGTTTTCATATGCTTCTCTGCTCTCGGGGGACGACTTAGTCAGGGGCAAGGCTGACCGAGAGCCCCACCAGCCTTCCCTCCCAGGCTGTGGTGTGCCAAGGAAGTATCTGCCAGCTTCACATCTGCCTCCTTCACAGGCCTGAGTATGGAAATGTCTGTCATCACTCAGCCTGGAGTGGTCGAGTGCAAAACCATAGCAGAGAGCACTGCGGTCTGAGTACTGTCTGTAGGCACAGGAGACATCGTGGTGCTGGGAGCTCGGTCTGTCCGCAGGCTCCAGCAGCTGGGGAGAAGCTGTATCGGTTAGGGGGCTCCCACCCCACTGGCTCTCGTGGTCAGATTCAGATCTCTCAGTGTGAAATCCAGAATACTGCAAAACAAGAGAAGCAGCAGGGAAATTATGAAGCCTGGATGAAATTTGCAAGTAACTGCACTGAAAATACAGAGACAGTATGCATGTGACAGGGCGTTTTCCATGAGCATGCCCACACATCTGTACCTTCTGATTGGACTCCTCATCCTTTCCTGTGTAACACCCTGTAATGAGCTCACAGATGACAGGACAGACCTCGTGAAAGTCTATAACATCCCTTGTCAACCCTTAATAGCCATCTCCTTTATGACATGTTATATTAGGATCACCAACATCAATGTTGCAATTCAATATTTTTTTAATATGTCCAGGTTTTTCCTATTGCTTTGAAAGCCAGTGCTTATGTGCAGCAATGGTGCTGCAAGGGTCCTCTGCAAAATGCTTTTAAAGTAATACCACTCCCAGAGCATTCTCTCATGTCAAATTGAAACTGAATGTGTTTGCAAGTTCTTTTTCCAAAGGTCCCATCTCTTTTCCACATTTTTTTCCTTACCTGGGATATATTGGAACTTCTTTCCATTAGGGAAAAGAAAGCTTCCTGTAGATACTGGGACTCCCAACACTACTACAAAGTAAAGCTCCAAAGTGATGGTAGATCAACAGGAAGCTAAAAATCACAGATCTGTTGCAATGTGGGAACAAGAAAAAAACAGCAACTATTTGCCAGAAAAGGCAACTGTTAGACAAATCAGGCAAAGTGGGCATTTTGGCACCCTCACTTAAGCAGAGCCCTCCCAACAGAGAAGAAGAAACTAGCCGGCAGTTGGAAAAGCAGACAGAGTAGGAGCATGATCATTTGTTTTGACAGAAGTAAGGGTTAAGTACAACTTCACAAATTTCTAGATATTCTTAATGAATGTTTCAAAGTTTTAGATACTTTCTGGAAGAAAAAAAAAATGCTATTAAACCTCCTAGGATTTAGCTATCTTGTTTTTTAATCTTTTTATTTATTGGAACTGTCAAACTTCATGGAATATCTTTAAATCAATTTCACCCATGATTATGGAGTGGGATGAGACCAAAGCTGTACATGCTCACCTCTTCAGTACCACATACTCATGTCACAAATCAATGTGTTACAGCATGAAACCTTGGAATTCTATTCCATCACTCACTTTCCAGATGCCCACTCTGCTTTTTCTTTTAATAGGCATTAGGCCTGTCTCCTGAAAACATAAGTTTACCTTCCTTTTCATTAGATTGAGTTGCTATGAAACTCCTCATTATCAGCCAGGATCAAGGTTTTATGCACTTACCACTCGAAAGTACTGACCAGATGTTAACCTTACAGAAACTTAAACCATCTGTGCAACATCAGTAGTGGAACTACTTCAGTTTTGGCATTTAATTGGGTATTTCTTCAGTATTCCAGTTCATATTTGTGAATACTGTTTGTTAACAAGATAGGCTATTTAAAGGCAAGAAAGAAAGGGTCATGGCTTTGAAAAGCTCAATTATATTTTGTTATTACTTGGCAGAATACCTGTAGGCAAAAAGCTTACTGGTAGATATGGAGGAGGCTCGCAAGCTAGTACCACCATATTCATTGCGAGGTTTTAGTAATGAAAGAATAAATCTGATTTGAATGGAGGTAAGACAGTTACATAGCCACAAAAGGGCTCTTTTAAATGCCAGTAACTCAACATGAGTTAACTAGGAACTTTATTCAGCCATCATAGGGTTATGTGACCAACTGGGACCTCAATCTCTTCTATTATCCTTTCAGATCTAATGCCTTCAAACTGCTCAGTCACAAAGATATCTTTATAAGTACTGACTGAATTACTGTAAACTTTTTGACAAAATATATAGACAAAATGAAGTTTACAGTTTAAAAAAATAGAAAAGATTAACAACATTTTAACTATTAAATTTTCGTTAAAAGGGAAATTCACAAAAAAAACCCTACTTTTGTACTTGTTCTTATTTTTAGCAACCTTTTTGGATTTGGATTTGATTTTTATAAAGTAGATTTTTTTTTAATTTAAAAAGTTAAACAGAAATATAAAATAATATAAACATAAATCTAAGTATAAAAAAGTTCAAAGTTGATTTATTTTCTTATTAAAAATGAAACTACAAATATATACTTCTTTCATGAGAAGGACAAGGAAAATTAATTTCCAATAATTGTATTATGAATGTTCACATTTTTGACAATTTTTGATGGCAATAAATGCCAAAGATTCTTTCAAACCAAAAATTCTGAATTTCATTTGGCTCCAATAAATATTCTTCTACCAGTTCTCTGTTTCTAAGGATATATTAAGGTCCAGCTTATCTTCCTTTGAGGAGAACTTCCTCATTTAACTGAAAATTTGCACTTTTGCTTTTTTTTTTATCTTGGACCTAACCACAAAAGATTTAATTGCATGGGCCTTTCCAAGAATGGGAAAACATTTCAAAGAGTACATGTTCAGTGTGTCAGAAATGTACCATGTAATGTCATATAACCATGTAGTCAAGACCAACAATACTTCATGCATATTCTTTGTACTTGATATAAATGATGATTATTTGAGATGTGACCCGTAGCAGCTGCTAGGCCATGGACAGATTTAAATTAACACACTGAATTTTTTGTGGCCCACATTGTCTACCAATGTTTGATATGACTGCTTATTCTTAAGGTTGAACATAAACAGACATAGGCCAAAAATATGTCTAATTCCTTTTAAAGATAATCACATCTCAATTTGGCATCATCAAGCTGCCTCTAGTGCTGCAGTCCAACGACTGCCTCTTCTGGGAATCTGATGTTGACAGGTGGAGACTCCAAATACGGGCATGCATGACAAGTTGATGGGGGGAGAAATGAAAGGAAGATCAAAGATACTGCTGGGCTGAAATGGGAGTGGAAACACTATCTCTCAAGTCAGAATTAGACTCCCATATGTCAAGCGATGAAAGACCATAGAAAACAGAATTAGATTTAATGAAAATGCTCGCCAATTAAAATTAGTGAAAGCATTTTTTTTTTTTTAATCCCAGTCTTGCCTCACCAGAAATGTTTTCCTTTCTGCAAATTTTTGCCCTCTGACTCCTCTCAAGCAGAATTTATTGGTTTTGTTCTTTCACAAAGTTTAACCAGCAGACAAAACTTAACATGACGAAGAACTTCTTCAGACAGGCAACATCTGAAATCACTTCAGGTGATTTCTGAATCATCTTCTAGCATAAAGAACAACAATAAATAAATTAAATGGTCCTCCAGCTGGTTCTGGAAACTGAACTGGCATCTCCAGATACTAGAAATGTCTTCCAAGTGTTAAGTGTTAATTAAAGTGCTAATTCAGAGTACCGTTGAAGTGAGAACACACTGGCAGGATTAGCACTGGCACAAAAAGGAGCTATTGGACATCACTGGTGCTCCTTTTACTCCAAAAGAAACTTCAGAGGGGAAATAGGAAAATATCAATTCCATGTCTAAGAAAAGCTTACTTTAAGGGGGCCCATGGAAGTGTGTTAGGCCAGTAGACAATTGTAATATTTCTCGGGTGATTTTCTTTTGCCTGACCTTTCATTCCTACAGGTGTCTGACTGGCCTGAGCACTCATCCTGTCATACACAGCAACATCAGCCTGCTCCACACACAATGCCAGATGTTCAAACAATAGATGTTACAGTTATCTAATTTTCTGGCAGCCTACTCAGGTTTTTATCATTATAAACATTAAAAATATAGTGAAACCTCTCAGGGTTCTCTTTTCCATGAAAAACTTTCACTACATCAGCATTAGCAGCTTTCCTCTTGATTTGTGTCTTAACCATGAGAAAAAACATCACAGATGCAGGCAGCATTGTACTAAAAACATATGCATGCTTTTAAATCACTTTTATCTTACTTTTTACTAATGTAATCCTGAAATATAAAATATGTTCTTTTTGCATTCACTGTTATAGGCAGAACAGATGGGGAAAGGCTTAGATTAAAGTAATACAGCATGTCCATTAAAATAACCCCCACTGCTGGTGACTCTTCACCAGATCAGGAGTTGTGTTTACTATAAAAAGAGGGTTTTGCTTTGCTTTTGAACAGACTGGAAGTTGCCAAAGCTTTAGGCTACAGGAAGAAATGACAAACAAAAGAAAGGTTGGCTAGAATTCAGTCTGATCTGATATTTTTACCCCATTCTTTAAAATAGTAGGGGATATGTCCAAATACGGGTGGATTGCAGAATTAATCCAGATTATTTGTTTAAAGTAACTGTAAAATCAATTTACCTCCAATATCAGTTGTGTGGTAGGTTAGCAATTATTAATATACACTACTGGAGAAGGCTATTACTTCCAGAAATTCATGCATGCTGTAACATCGACCAAAGCCTCCATCCAACAGCAACAGGNAATAGAAATTTATCCAGATTGACCATAAAACATTTCCATTAGAGGCAGACAACTGACTATTTTAAATATTTTCTTCAAACAATCATCATTAATGGGAGATTAAACTCCAAAGCAGTTGTTCAGATGATCACAATTAAAATGTTTTTCCAATCTTGTTGCTATTTCCTGCGTACAGAATAAATGAGGTCCAGGGCTACATTTTTGGAACACAAAATAAATGAGGTCCAGGGCTAGATTTTGGGAGCCCCTCACAATGATTACTATTATGGGGGAAGACAGCAGACATCTTTTAACCAACTCACAATTTCCTTTTTCTGCCTATCTCTGTGAAGTCTTCATCTCTGTTATTTTTCATCTCCTCTTTCAGCTCTCCTCCACTCTGGTAGGACAGAACTGGAAGAGCACTGTTCAATGTGTTTTGGCAAATCCTAGAGCTGTCATGAATTTTGAGTTGTTTTCCTCTCTGCTCACCCTTTTCCTGCCTGGTACAGGTTTCACAGAACCCGCAAGCCCACTGCGCTAAGGTCAGTCGGTGTTAATCAGATGCCGACCAGTGCCTCCAATTTAATGAACTCAGTGAAAGAGTCAACAAACACCATATTGCATTATGTCTGTTTTTGCATTAGGTTTGAGGAGGAAAAAAAAAAAAAACACATTAACATTGTGTTAGGTGACCAAAATGCCCCCCTTTTGCCCTAGTGGTGAATACTCAACTGAAATTTATTAATGTGTTTTTCTTACAGTTCATATCTCATGCAGCTATCCTAGGGGCACACAGCTGGCAAGGGAGTGGATTCTCAGTCATCACCCACTAAAGCATACGATTCCCTTTTCTCATCAAGAGTGAAGAAGCAAACTAAATGTGAAGAGGGAAAAAAAAAAACAACATACATTTAAAATCTCTTAGGTGACCTTAACTTTGAGAAATACCTTTGCTCACTGCCATTATTTTACTAATGAATTTCCTGCTTCCTTCTTCCATGAAGAAACAGGCTCCTTTGTATGACAAAACCCACACCGTCACTTTCCAGTCATGGCTTTTGAGTCTCACTTCAATTCTCCACAACTGACTGGCAAATTATGTGGGCTGGAGACTGAGGGACACAGGCCATACCACCTGCTGTATGTTCTTTACAACAGCTTTTCTTAGTCTTTCAACAGTTTATTCAGTGGTTGGGAAGGATGAGATGGATGCAAAGCCAAGTTGCCAGCGTTGCTTGTGGTGATGTGCTACAATGAACGGTATGACCATTTTTCAAGATACTGGCAACTAGCACTGCTGCTTCTTTATGAATGACGAAATCTGTGACTTTACTACCAGGCAGCTGGTAATGGGATGCAAAATGAAACTGGAGACTAAACACCCTCAGCTTTCAGACAGCAGTCCCCGATAAACCAACAGTTTCAACACTGCACTGCTAGTTCAAGAATTTTCTGGTGGCAGAGAGAATGAAGTGGTACTGATGAAAGTCACACTTTCAGAAAGCAAACTGGGTTGGGAGGACGACAGGTCTTCAGTTGGGATTGTCCTGCTAGCATAGAAGGACTGCTGAAAGGACCATACAAGGAGAAACAAAGGGTAATTTCAATAAAGATAGTCATCTTAAAAATACAATTTAGAATTAATTGTAGGTATCTTTCCTGATTCTTTAAAGCAGTTTTATTACAATTGTTTGCTGTACTGCATTCAAGAGGAAGGGCAATTCTTTAATAACCCACAGAAACCTGTGTGAACAAATGCTTAAACAATAGCTGTAACAATCTCTGGCAAATTTAGATTCTTAAAATTAAGCATCTGAGTTCCTATCTAGGTGCTCAGTTAAGTATTTCCTGTATCAAAAGCAGATGAAATTCTTTTGAAACTCTTACGCTTGGTACTTTTGAGGGGAAAAAGAAGGAAAGCAAGAAAATTATGTAGACACATGGGCTGACATTGTACACTCATAGAAGTCAGTTTAGAACAGAGAAACTGCAGTCCTCAAGGTCATTACTGGATAACTATTGACCTGGACACTTTAAAAATATATAGCTTCCCAATGTTACATCATGAATATATATTTATGTCTGTTGTGTGGTGGAATAAGGGCTGTAAGACCTGCATCATTTTTTAGCAGACATAATGGTTAGTTTGACAAACCAGATTTATTTGAGCTAAATGGCTGACAATGTAAGTATGCAAATGTTGTGTAATTGTTTGCAGAAATCAGTTGCATAGATGTGTTAGACAAGCTGCAGGTTAGAGACCTGATCGACTCTGGTCCATTCTACAAGCAGGGGCACATTGCTAAAACATAAGGCCTGAAAATGAAATCTGTGAAATTAAAGTCTGCTGATACCGATGGCCACCTACCAGTGCTTTCTCCCTTTCAAAGCTTAGTACACGGAAAAGCTGTCTTGTTCCAATTCAGCTAGCTAGCTTGTGGCTCTCCCTTCTCAAAATTCCCTCCTTTTGACTAACTTTTCAGTGTTAAACTGCTGTCAAACATCTGGCAACTTTCTAAATATGTTGGAATTATCAAAGAGTAAGAGAGAAAGCAAGTTTTCTCAAATGGCAAAACTCACAGTCCTCTCAAACCAAGCTTTTCAAAAGCAACATTTTCACTTCTCCTTCTGTCCACTCCTCATTAACTCTGAGCCCTGCACAGTTACTGTTGTTGATGATGATTTATTATGCATGCTGAAACATAACTGTTTCCAGCTTTTTAGAAATAGTTTAAAGAAATGTATTCCTGTCTCAACATCTTATAACCTGTCATCCTTTATTCCCTTTGAGTAACATGTTCTTTGGTCCATTCTATTTATTCGGGTAAAATGCAGTCAAAATCAAGATATTCAAAAAGATTTAATTTTGTTTTCCAAAGGCAACTACCTGTGGGTATGGTGATGTCCTTGATTTTGACTTTGTGCTCGAGAGGCGAGATTTGCTTCCCTTTCTATTATCCGTTATGGTCGGAGTTGAATTTGCGTATGAGAATGCCGGCTTGGTAGCTGTGACCTGATCCAAGGAGAGCTGTAGTCCTTTATATTCAGTATCCCTATATAAAAGGCAAAAGTGAAAAACAAACTCACTTCATATCTTAATGGGAAACATACCTTTCTTCATAGTGGGAGGTGGAAATGAAAGATATTTTTAAAGAAAACGAATAAAACCATCCAGGACAAGCCAGTATACCACCCTAATACATTTAAGTAGTATAGCTTACTAAACAATAGCACTATTTTTATACTGAAAATACAATTTCTATTTGCATCCTACTGTTATCATCCTGATCTACTTTTTTCAGTAATAAAATAGGATGGAAATTTCTGAGATTTTTATTACACTTCTGCACTGGTCACACAGCTAAGCAGTAAATAGGACACATTTTCCTTGAAATTCTTAACTGTACAACCACAAACTTACCATGTGTGTGTATGTGTGTGTGTTACTGTACATGTGGGGGTGCACATAACAGCCTGCTTATACAGATGGCTAAACAAATTGATCATTGTTTTAAATGGAAACCAATTTATAATTTTATTTTTTTCATTATTTACATGGTTTTAGGCAATTGGTGCAAATCTGTGGATCTTTATTCTTCTACACATCCTGTGAGTTACTATTCCTCTGTTTAAAGAGTCTCTTACACTGAAAGAGCTTTCCAGACA
>VXAL01005833.1:119711-137309 GCA_013399475.1 Chauna torquata
AAGCTGTGTTTGTTGGAGTAATAGGGGGCTATTTGGGACTATCATAATCAAAATCTAAAAACTGGACGTTAAGACTACAGAGCTATGGGCACAAATGATTTTGAAGATATTAAGATTCCCTACTTAAAGGCAGTATTGGCTATGGAACAGAAGAGAATTTAAGCCGTGAAAAATGTTTTCACATAGCAAAAGCAGCTGAACAGGATGGATCCATAGGAAGGAGTAAAATAATGACATCCTTTAGCGAGGAATAGATATCCAGATTGAACCAAAAGAACTTAAGAAGGAGGACAAAGACTCAGGAATAGAGAACGTATATATGTACTGTCATGAGCAGCACAACCTTCAAAACAAGACAGAAATCTTCAAAACACGAAGAAAAAATGCAAAGCCCATCATAAAATCTGCAAAAGCCATAAGGAAAAGCACCTTTTTACCTTAATGCCACAACATCCAGAAAGGAAGGACAAGCTATACATGCAGTGACTGGGAATACACAAATAACCAATAAAGAGACAAATATTTACAGTGTATTTTGTTGCATCAAAAGACATTAAGTTTAGACACCCTAAAGAAGATTTACAGAAATTCAGTATTCATACATGAAGTTATGGCATTAGATGAGAAATGTCTTTCAGTTCTTTCTCTCCAGCACCAATAAAAACACCAGCATACACCTGGAAACAGATCTTACTCTTATTCTCAGGTCTCTCTCAATTGATAGTCTGAACAATATGTAATGATCATGCTGCTGCTGGAAATCGGAGCAAATAAGGAATAAAAAGGCACCAAGTGACCATACAGTCCTGATAAACACAGGATAACCTACACCTATGTCATTCCTTAAACTTATTAATGTAATTAAGAAAGTACAAGCTGAATGTAAAAGCATTAGATGACGTTAATGAAGCAGGTTCCTACTTCATGGGTACAATAATTCACACCACTGAAGCAAAGTGGAAAGCATCACTCATCCAAAAGAAATCAAGGTGTAATTTTAATTGGTTACACTATTATTTCTTATGAACAAATAATACATATTCATAATTTATTCTACTGTACAAATATATATCTATATAAAGGGATATATTAATGCTGTCCGCATTTTGTTGTTGTTGTTAGAAATCAAGAAAATTGGTCAGATTTTCTGCCAGTTTAACAGAATACGGAATAGAAAACATGAGATTAAACTAAAGGTGTTAATGTCATCAATGTTCAGTCTATTTTGCCGAGTTGTTGCAATTCAGTGAAAATCAGCCATGAAGGTGGCAAAAGTCTGGCACTTCCTCATGCATGTCTGACCACAATACTGTAATATATCATTCTTCTAGTTTTAAACAATGCCTGCAACTTTTAACATTTCCACACTCCAGCTCATGCAATGCTAACAGTGCCATTCAGCAGATGACTGAAAAGAGAACAGATTCTGGCTGTTTGTCATGTTCATGGCTTTCTAAATCAGCAGATGGTACAACAAAACAGACAATTTCCTCATCTGCTGTGCTCTCTGTTCATGCACAATGTGTCTCAGAATTGTTTATGAAGGCCTCAGTCCGCTCACGAGACTTGCCAGGAGCATATGCAATCGCCTTAGCATCTTCCCGAACCAGTCACAGTAAGGATGCTTCAATTCACTCATACAGGAAGCCAAATTTCAGGACACTAGCCTGAAGTGGAAAAAAAAACTCTTGAACTTCACTGCTTATTACGAAACTACACTGACATTCAGTTGTGTGACCTCAGAGATACTCCGTGCCTCAGTTTTTCCATCTGTAATTGGGATGATGATGGTGATCCTCCTTCTTAAAACTTTTGAGCGAAAAGCCCCATAAAGGTCTGACCTACTGCTCACCAAAATAATTGGAAAGACCCTCTAGAAATCTCTTATGTGGTTGTTTATCAGTAGGACACTTAATGGTTAAGCATTGCATCTACTTGGAGAAGTATGAGATCTGTACATTGGATCCCTTCACTGAGTGCCAGGCACCTATTTATCCCCTTAAATAGCATAAGCAACAGTAGCTGTTTACATCTTGTTGAGTCAAAGTTTACAGCTTCTCCAACCATGAGATTCACGTACATGATATCATGTTTCTGTATTTGCTCTTAAAGACAGAGCAATCCAAACCAGGAAGTTCAATTAAATGATTTGATATGTTCAGGAAAATTGAAGCATGAAGTTTCCCGTTCAGACCATTTAACAAATGCCTGAGGATATCTTCTAGAGAACTCTTGTAAGAGAAATTTTATATTTTTCCTGATTGGTTTCTTGTCTCAGAGTGCAGTCATTTAACTGTCAGCTGGAGTTAAATAAAACGTCCTGGCCTCTAGATAATCATGGTGTAGCAGAATTTTCAGCAGTCTGAAGGTACAGTTTGTCATTCCCAGCCACATGTCTAGTCATCTCTGGCTCCAAAAGGAGCCCTTTGTACACTGTATTGGCCTTTATTTACTAGATTTACTAGATAAAAATGTGCACCAGGGATTTATTANATAAAATAAATAAAATATGGTGACCTGAGTTCTGTAACATTCATTTATTCTGTAACACTCATTTATACTGGTAGTGCTTTCTTTCAAATGTGCCTAGAAGCACAACCGACTAAAAGTCATGTTTGGAGTATATTCAGTGATTGCCAAGCTAAATGGAGAACTGTATGTGACAGGAGTTTATAAAGGTTTGTATATGTCAGAATCTGCCTGATGATGAGAAATTGAGATTAAAGGGGATAGCCTGCAAAGCCCTCTTTTCTGGATGGCCGCAAAATAGTTAAGAACAGAGTCTAGTGCAACTGAATTTTATCTGAAGGCATGTTTAACCTTGCAGAACTTCATGACTCAGGTGCATAAGTGTCAGCCTTGATTAAATTGTTATGGTGACTTCTTTGTAAACTTTTGGGGTTTTCCACTACTTTAAGTTCACCTGAACATTCAAATAATATTTCTGAATAAACAAAAGGCCTGTTAAAAAAGATTTTAAACAGTCTAATTTTTTTCTTCCAACTACTCCTTTTCACCCATTCTATGAAAAACAATGTCTCCTCAGTGCATCCACACATACACGTACACAGGATACCTTTAGGAATTAATGCCACACAAACATAAATTCTCACATACTTATGTAAGACTGTTTCCATTTCACAGAAAGCCAGGCTGAAAACAGTGCAATAAACTGCTGTTGTACAGGGTAGAGTCTCCCATCTCAGTCTTCTTAATATTCTTATGTGTTAAAAAAAAAAAAAAAAACAAACCTTGATTACCTCTGACACCTTTAAGACACTGATCTAGCAGCCAGTTGATCTGGATTAAACTCTCAACCCTCCCTCAGACCTCACTGGTGTCACACCGGGCAAATCATGTATCACACGGTTTTTGAAAGCACTTGACACTTGCCTGAGCTTACCCTCAAGGCAGCCAACGGGACTCTTAATTTGGGTAGGGTCAAATTTAGCCCAGCACTGATCACTTTTGAGAATCTCTACTTTATTCTTTCTGAATTTCAGCTGTAAAAATGAGGATAACAATATTTTTCTGGGGAAAACACTTCTTTTGTGGAGCATCTTTGTCTGTCTCGCCTATTAAACTTCAGCTTTTTGTTGGAAAGAACAATCTCCCACTATCAATGCATACGGTAGCTAATGTTAATAAGCTAAATCTCAGCTGCAGCCCCTGGCTGCATGTCTACCACACACAAGAAAAAAAAAAAAAAGAAAGAAAATCTCGTACTGGTACTCGTGTCACTATTGATGCAAAGCACCTTTTTATTATTTCAGAATCTCCATGTATTCAACACAAATGTTTTTAACTACGTCCTGTACCATTTATCTTTGGTTAAACCTCTTCTAGATAGTTAATCATTAATGATTTCTTTACAGTTGCTGTGCAAACAGTTCATTCATGCCTGTGACATATCAAATTTCACAGATGTGTTCTTTAATTGGATTCATTTATTTCTAATCTGCATAAGCCCTCACTACTGTAATGCTTGACTAAATATACATTAAACTCACTTATTTAAACTGCTAAAATAAATTTGAAATGTATTCTATGAATAAAAATACTTGATTGAATACATTTAATACCACTGTTATTGTGTACCTAACTGAGCAGAAATTATTAGAAATATCACACTAGATAGCTGTATGATAGGCTTATACGAAAGGATTGGAGACAGGTTGCTGATGATTTTTTGGCAGAAATTATAAAATAACAGGTTTCTAAATCCTGAAGTTTCCTATAGCACATTAAGGCATGCAATAAGGAGCGCCAAAAGGAGCTCCTCATCATTTTCATGAAGGGTGTTAGGTGTTTTCACTTTAAAATATAGGTACTATTTTAGACATAAGAGCCTCATATCAGCTCTAGGCTAGGAAAGTGGTTAAAATAGAAAAGAAACTTTAAAAAAAATTGACTGTTCTATGTTTTGTAAGCAACAGTGACTAAAAAGATGTCACAAAATTGGATAAAAATATTGTGTACTCCGATCACCCCATCAGAAAACCTCAGAGTGGGACAGCAAGGATGGTGGGCTTGGAATGGCTTCTCTGTGAGGAACAGGTAAGGAGAAAGGCTGAAAAAGAGATGGTGAGGGGAACAAAACAAGATCTGTAAATTATGAGTGACAGAGAAAATAAGTATGAAACAGCTGTTCATCTTTTTATTCTAATACAAGAAGTGTGGGCTATTAAAGAGTAGGAAAGGTAGCAGTTTCATAGCGAAAGGAGGCCTTTCTTACCACACTTACTTAAGCTACTCCTTGCTAAAAATTCACATAGTTTCAAAAAGCAATCAGATACATTCATGGTGGAATAAAAAAAAATGAAAAACACAAAACATTGACAACTAACACATTCAATGATATCACCTCTGTCTAGGAAGTCCTTTGAACTTTTCAGACTGAAAGAAAGTGCTGGGGAAGCATTATTGCATGCTTATCCTATTTTTAAACTCTTTCCAAAGTGTTTGCTATGGTCACTGTCAGTATGCGTATGACCCTGTATGGCTGTTCTTATGTTACACTGTACACCACAGTAGTTCAGAAATTTCACACTTCAGTTCCTTTAAAGCAGCACAGTGAAGAGTAGTCCCAACAATTTGTTGTTATTACTTTTAACAATTTGCTGTAAAAGTTAATTTGTTGATATTTCAGATTTGATCAGCTCCTCTCTGTTCCCCAGAATTAAAGCTTTTGTTGTGAGAACCTTCCTAAGATCCTGAGGTGAACAGATCAAAAAATTAGTTAGCTTTTCTGTGATAATTTTATCTTCTTTGAGAAGATGGACTTTACCACATTTGACAGACTTTCTGATAGGCTTCTGTGGTCTGAGTACAGTTTATCTAAGAAAAACAATGTGCTTGAAAAAAGATTTACTGTTCATTCTGTTAGTTCCCCATTGGCAAATTTCCTATCTGCATGCCTCATAACATACTTGTCCATCAATCCAGCCTGCTTTTTCAGATCAGCTGGGCCCCACGGTGCAGAGGCATGTTGAGTCCCAGAGGGCTCATGACCCCCATCTGGTGAGGAGGTCCCATATACAGTTGATCACTTTCTCTTTCATCAGATTAGTCCTTTCTCATCATACGACTTTCACCTTCTTCACAATAAGCAAGATTTTTCTACAACAAACGTGTTTCCAATTCACTCATCAAGAGTTCCTCAGCTTTGGCTAAGGGACAGTACTTTGTCCCTCTGGGCCATTATCTGCCATTCTCTGCCCACAAAGTAAGCAACCATGATATGTTACTTAACAAATGCTTTTCAACTGTATTTTGTTTTGGTTGCCTTTTAGAAAAGGGAAGGGAAGGGAAGGAAGAAGGGCAAGGACTCGCATGTTTTTTAGCATTTGGGGAGAATGGCTTTTTGTCGCTTTTTAAATTTTTTTTTTCAAATTAACCTACCTGTTTTCTCATTTTGTTATTAGACTACCTGTTAGCTCCTTCCCACACTCAGCCAAACCTCTCCTGCAGCCAAAGCCCATTCACATTATTTGCTCACTTGTGTTTCGGGCTCTATTCATATCACACTCAGCCTTGATGATCCAGCTTTGATAGACAAATCATGTATAAAGTGTTTATGCTGATAAAACAGGAGACAAATAGCCAGAAAAGCCTATATCATGAGGATAAAAGGTAGCTCACAATATTCCATTATATTTGTTATTTTTATTTGTTATATTACTGATTCAGCCTCCTCAAAGTATGAATTATACACTATTATATTTGTTACATGCTATTACATTTGTTAAGTCACTGTCAGAGAGTGTCCAGAGGAGGGCTACAAAGATGGTGAAGGGTCTGGAGGGAAAGACGTATGAGGAACGGCTGAGGTGACTTGGGTTGTTCAGCCCAGAGAAGAGGAGGCTGAGGGGAGGCCTCATGGCGGCCTGCAGCTTCCTCACGAGGGGAGCGGAGGGGCAGGCGCTGATCTCTGCTCTCTGGTGACAGCAACAGGACCCGAGGGAACGGCATGGAGCTGTGACAGGGGAGGGTCAGGCTGGGTGTTAGGAAAAGGTTCTTCACCGAGAGGGTGGTTGGGCACTGGAACAGGTTCCCCAGGGCAGTGGTCACGGCACTGAGCCTGCCGGAGTTCAAGAAGCGTTTGGACAATGCTCTCAGACACATGGTCTGATTACCTTCCAATTCAAGATATTCTATGATTCTGTGAAGTGGGTCCGTTAATGTTAAAATTGATACAAGATAACCTGCTTGACCACCTAGACCCTCTGAGCCACACAGTTAAACCATCATATAGTGCACAAATACTGCTGATCCCACACCTTCTATCAAATTCAGAAAAGAGAGTTTTTGAATGGTTTTTAATGCTAACAACAACTCATCATTAACATACGCAGTTCTAGAAATATATGCCTACCATAAAGCCCAGTTTATGAAACTGAAGAATAAGTCTCCGGTGGGTTTAATGGTTATAGGTAGCGACATACTAGGTATATCTAAAATTTCTCACACAAATAAAAATAATTTACTAAAATATAATAGCCTCTACCTAAAACCTTCTTATGAAATGTAAACCTACCATCTGGCTAGCACCTTCATCCTCTTGGTCCTTGCTTTGACAAGGACAGGCAGGGACCTTAGCTGGCATTAGGCAACCTGCTGTCACTGCCTCACATGCACATCTGTCAAGGGTTTCTGGGTGCCTGGAAGAGTCTCTGACAAGGCTGCTCTTTGTTCCTATACAAATGTCCACAGCACACATACAGATCAACTCCACTGCCAATCTACAACTGTCCTTGGACCAACACTGCAGGTAATCTGCAGCAGGACTAACTGTACTTTTGATTTGGGTTTGTGCGACAGATCCGGTTTATCATAATATATGAGATTTACTGTGCTTGTGGTGACCACTTCTGTAACACATATGCAGCAACTCCAGCGTATCACACCTGTGCAAATAGTGCTGCGCACCTTCTCTCCCACTGCTCTCTTGAGCTCACTAGATATCATCGCAGAAGCCCTGACTGCACATTACCATGTTAAATTACACAGCTGTAGTGACACAGATGTGCAGTTTACTTTGGACTGAAGCGACATATCCACCCCCAACGCTGGTTTTCACAGACTGGAAAGTGCCAAGGAGGCTGATTATCTTTCAGAAGATGACACTTTAACTCTCCTACTCACAGCTTAAGATCAACAGAATAATTTTGGGCAACACTGTTCAGCACTTTGACTGCAAATGGGAGGAGGTTATCAGGCTATTTATCCCCACATCCGGCCTTTATTTGAGCAAATACTCAGAAAAATAAAGGTTATTATTTTGTTCTGTGTACAAACCAGTCTGTGGAAACGGCAAGAGGAAAACAGCGCACAATGCCTTTGGGTGGATTTCAGTTAACCATGTCCTAAGTTGGAGAGTTTTCTGTAGCAACAGCCTGGGCTACCAGCTGCCAGCATAGTACAGCGACAAATGAAAGCCACAGGCTACTCGTGACCAGGCTGCCTTCCGAGCCCGCTCTGCATATCTGCTTCCTCACCAAGAGCACAGATGTAAGAAGGTTGAATATCGGATGGGTTTAAATATCTTCACTCTAGGTGATGTCAAAGTAGCCACACAGTGCTAGGGGATATAGCCAAACTTGAGTGAACCAGGCGTTTGAGTTTCCAGATATGCACTGAAACTTCAGCAGATAATAGCTGTTATTTCCAACATTGCTGCCCCCGAGATTTATACACAGTGGTTTGTAGCTGGAAAACTCCGGCTGTTCTTTATTAGGCCCCAATTCAACACAGTAACAAACACGGCCTTCCAGCCATCTCTATTTGGCAAAGCCAAGGAATATTCTTATTTCTAAGTGTGTGCCTAAGGGGTTTTTTTTTAATTTCAAAACTGAATTTGCTAGGATATAATCATGCACTGAAAGTTATGTCTAAGCACTTTTAGAGCCAGCCATGTGCTTGAGTTCTTTAGTAAACCAGGACTTCTGTGATTTAATTGCACTAAGTGGATGATAGCAAAAGATAACAAGAGGAATAAATCCTGTAAGTGTGTTTAAGATCATGGATTGACTCCAGACTGCAGCCATCACAAGCCTTCAGAAGGGTCAGACTCTGTACCTTGTTCACACAGAGCAATGCCTGCCTCCATAAATAGTGTCATCAAAGTGAGGGGGCTGCCTCTGAAGTAACCTACTGAGTACGAACATGTGTGCTGGAGTCTGGCCCACACTGTAAAGTACAAAAGAGAGGTGAGGGAAGGAGAATTAGATTTTAAACAGATACTTGCCACCGTTGAACAGACAAAGGAGATTTATTTGTTAACACTTAATTTAGGCCATGTCTAAATACCATGTTAGCATGCGTACAAATAAGAACTAGCAAGAACATCCTAATGTAGAGGGAAGAGCTTACTTCAGAAGCAGCTTAGTAACTTATCGCACCTGTTGCATCTCATGGTAATTACAGTGAAACAACACAGGAATCGGCAGTGCTGCAATGCAGCACAGAGCAAACATGCAAGAGATGCAAACATACTAACATGCAAACAGAAGCAGAGCTAGTAAAACTGTAAACCTGCTGAAGGAACACGCTGCTGCTGTTAAGAAAGCGGGAGCCAGTTCAGCATGCAATTGCAGCACAGAGCACCGAGAGGATGATAGAATCATAGAATCATCTAGGTTGGAAAAGACCTTCAAGATCATCAAGTCCATCAACCTGACCTACCGAGTCCCATCACTAAACCATATCTGTGTCCCATGATAACATGGAAGGGAGTCCTTTGGTAGCAGCTCAACTGCTTGGCCTGCCTCTTCTGCACAGCCACTGATACAATCCATAGACAAGATGTAAACGTCATGTGGCAAAACCAGCAGACACTTTTCCAATGGCCTTGCTTGCCTTCAGCTCTCTGAACTGTCACGGAGTAATGAACACAACCCTCAACACCATGGTCTGTGGTCTCTCCCTCTCTGCCATGTAGGAGGACCACTGGGGCTGATCCCCAAAGGGATGTAAGCACCCAGCTGCCGTAGCAGCATTGACAAGCCTCATTTGTGCCATTCAAAGTGCTGAGGGGCAGAGTAAGGATAAAGCTCAAACAACCTCTCTAGCAGGAACAGCTGTGCTCCAGTATATAGTCTGGTGCTTCCGTGCAAAGTGAAATCTGTGGCAGTTTACCTTGAGCCATAAACTGTGGCATTTTAGGAGTAAGAGTCCCTGCAGTGGGCCCTGTAACTTTCATCAGTGGAGTTAAGGCAGACAGCTGGAGATAGTAATTGCTTCAGCCATTGCTGCTAAATCTGGTGTTGAACGTGTCTCGCCCCCAGACAATCATTTTACAAGATCCGTAACTCAGCATTTGGAAGGAGCGAGTTTTTTTCCAAGGGCCCGTAGCAGCCAGCATGCTGAATAGGAGAAGGATGAAGTGGAAAGCATTTGAAGTCACATTTCTTTCTTGGAATACAGACACTTATTTGCAATCCTGAATTTCATGCCACCTGAGACTATCGGTATGCATGCATTTGAACTAATGACTGGTGGGTTTTGTTTTGTTTTGTTTTGTTTTCTCCTCTGGATCTGAGCTGCAGTCCTTTAATCCTTACACTAGCAAATAAAACTTTCTTCATATGAGCAGTGACTGTAGACTCTGGCCCACAGTTTTAGTGCTTTGGCCATTACAGTCACCTGGTTTAAATACAAGCACAGAAATTTGGAGTGAATTAAATAAATGGTAGCTAAGAAAACCCCTACATGAACAAAGAAGAACTGCAGAAGCGTATTGTGGACACCTGGAAAAGCCTGTCTTCTATTTGCAAGAAATATATAAACAGTGTTCCAGGGAGACAAGTCAGTAATAAAAACTAACAGCTAACAAACAGAATACTGCTTAGAGTATTTCAAGAAGAATCCTTTTATGCTTTTTTCTTTGAGGCCTATGCTTCTCAAGCATTTTGAATGATTAAAACAATTATATTATATACTTACTTTGCTAATCAAATCGTGTGAATGAAGGAAGGCTTTCCAGTCTTAGGAAAAGTGCATTGTAGATTGAACAGATGAGGTGGAACCCAGTTCTGTGCACAGTTAAGGAAGTGGCAAAACTCCCATTAATACAGAGAAATATAAGGGAAAAGCAGGTCAGATTTGCTTCTACTATTTACAACTACTGGACGAAAAAATGCAATACCCAGTTAAAGTCAGTGTGCCTTATCTGACGTATTAAAGTTAGATGGCTAAGCTTACATATACAAGTAGTTCCACTAATGATATGAGTAAGGGTGTGCAGAATTTCTTCTACAGGTAATAACTTCCCCGGTTTATTTGCTATCCTACGCACTCTATCGCCCATTCGAGAGATACAAGCCACGTATCTACTTTTGACTGAAGAGAGGACTCTGCAGCACATCCCAATAGGTTGGTTTGAGAAAAATGCTTAAGAGAGGTGGGCCTATAGGTATGGAAATACAATGTATGGATGCTCTTATTGACTAGGAAGAGAAAGAGGTAGGACCTGACGTCCTAGATACAGGCCAGAAAGAGGATGTTTATGAAAAGCTATGAAAATATTTCTTTGTAACTGTCCAAAAATATGGGAAGAGCTTTGTTTCCACTTGAAACACAACTTCCCCTAAAGTCTGCTTAATATACCAAGGAAGAGTGTTTTCAAAGTCCGACCCATGACACTGAATACTATCACATTGCTGGTGCAATTATTTTATATCTGGTAGTACACAAAGCTATAAATAGTAATAATTTAAAAATGAATTGTGTAGATACAATTAACGGTTAATTTATTCTGTATTGCACTTACCACATCATTAAGTAAAACATTCACCAATATGGCATTTATTTGTGAAATAATATTTCAAACACATTGCATACTTCAATTTGTGTTTCTAATCAGCTAGTTACACAATGCAATGTGAAGAGGGCAACTGGAACTTGTATGTACTGTATCATCAGAACAGAGATTAGTCACAATTAAATACCTAATCCATGTTGTCTCTATATGTTACTGCTATTGTCATTCTTTAAAATGCTAAAGAACAAGGAAATGTATATAGAAAAGCTTCCTTAGCTTTCTCTGGGGACAAATTATTATGATATTTGTTCTTGCTCTAAAAGTCAAAGGATTTGCACTTTGCTTTCCCCATTTGTTTAAAGGGAGGTTGTTTGCCATCTAAATATAAACTTAACTTCAGCAGTTGCATTCTCTATTAATTGACTCATACTTGAGTCCCTTTATGTGATAAACATGCACAGCTAATAATCAATAATATGGCTAGTGTGTGTACAGAACAAATAAGAGAAGAAACAAATATTCTGTGTCTGTACTTGCATATGCCAAGCGGAATACAAAGAAGAGCAAATATGTGTGCTTTAAAGCTGAAATCCTTAAAGGTCATTTATATTAATTTTTGACACACTCCGATTACACAAAAAATAACCTTTCCTGTTGTTGCTCAAATGCCCTTGCCACCGTACCTATTCAGTTTGGTATGTATAGTTATTAAAAACATTTGTTCTCAATCCCAGAATTAACTTTCTCGAAGCTTGGGATTTATGGAAGATTGAAATGATCGCTCTTTTATTCTCTTAACTGGGGGGGGNTTCCTTCTGCATAGACCCTTTCTCATTCTTCCTGTTTTTCTCACATACATTGCCCAGGGGAGCCGGGCAGCTCCAAGGCAAGGGCTTGCCGCTCAGCCTCCCCCAGACCGGGCAGGCACCCGTGCCGCCCAGCATCCGCTCCTTCCCAGAACACCGGCGCGCCCAGGTCCCTCCCAACGGTGAGCAAAAGCTCCTCTTGCCACGAGCAGCCGAGAGACTCGCGTGGCATTCCCTGAACGACGGAGCACCGTGCCAGGGGACCAGGGAGCCACCTCTTCAGCGCTCTCAAGAACCTGCACGACATCGCGCAAAGCTAATGACCCCTCTTGTTATTTTCAACCCAGCTCGGTGACAAATACCGGTTTCCTGTTTTCAAAGGAATCCTTGGCCAGAGCTATCCCACCTTTCGGGCTCCACCCTGCAATCCCCAACACGACTCTTTGCTATTTCCAAACACGAGCTTGCACCTCTTGCTTTCTCTTCGGCTTCCGTACCGGAGGGACGGTATTCAGAAGTCTGTCTTTCCTTTTCGCAAGCGCGTTTTCCCTAGCTCGGCTGGCAGCGGGGCCGCGCTGCGAGGGGCGAGGCCGTGCCCCTGCCGAAAGCCGCAGCCGCCCGGGGCTGCTCCCCGCCCGGNGTATTAAGCACGTGCAAACTTCGCTCCAGGACTTTACTCGGCCTTCCTAGAGGGGAGCTTACATCACAGCAGATGGAAACGCCAAGACCCCGTAACCTCTCCTTTTCCCCTGTATCTTCACTACCTGCCTTCCGCAGCTGGGTGACTCCGAAAAGCTCCTTAAGCCAATTAACCCAACGCTAGGTACGAGGAGTTCAGCATCCCCCACCCGCCAGCTCTCCCCACCCCGGGCTGTGCATTTCAGAGATTTCACTTTCCCACAGCCAGCCACTCCTCTGCTTGCATCCCCTGGACACGGCAGGGCCTATTCCTCTCCTTCGTTTTCCGAAAGACAGGCTGGAGTCGGTTAAAAATAATAATACAAATACGGTGGAAGCCAGGTGCATCCCCAAGACCCAGGACAGAGACTGCTGCAGCCTTGCCGCAGGAGCAAGCAGGACGCGACCTCTTCTTCTGCAGCTCCCTGATGAAGGCACGGTCAGACCGGATTAGACCTCGAGGAGCTGCACAACCAAAAATTGGTTTCCACGCAGGCGGAGTGCCCCCGCACCCCGCACTGCATCCGCCCGCAGCACACCACAGTCGCAGCGGCCCATAACGGACCTCACCGCCTCTGGGCTCCTGCTCTGCCCTCTCTCCGTCCCCCGCACCCGAGGCGATTGAGCCAAGAGCACACGGGGAGCCTCACACCGCCGCGAAACGAAGTCGTGCCGCGGTGTCACCTCGTCCTCCAAGGGAGATCTTGGGAGAGCAAATATAGCCCTCCTACATGTCAGCCTGAGCGAACACAGGTCTAAATATACCCTCGTTTTTAAAACCCGTACGCACGCACAAACATGCAAAGACGCTGCAACCTGCTTCTCGCCAAACCGGCTGAGGCGGAGGAACCGTGCTGTTTCGGCACCGCTCGGCCGGGGTTGCGTGGGTGCGGCCACTCGCGACCTGCCCCGCAGAACACTCGCGACCGCGCCCCTGAGCCGCTCGGCGGCCGCCCGGGGTTGCGCTGCTGGTGGCCGCCACGCTGCTGTGCGGCCCTAGGGGCCGGGGCTGCCCTCGGTAGAAGCGGTCTCGCCGCTGGAAAGCAGCCCCGAGGGTTTTGTCTGCCTGGCGCCGGCGGGACCGGGATGCTCCCCAGCTGCTGACTGCTCTGCCCTGAGGTGCCGGTGCCCTGCCGGCCACCCCGGCAAGCGGGGGACAGACCGAGCTGGATCCCCAGCTGACCTCAAGCAGATCCGCTGGGATGTTTCATTGCCATTCGGGTCACTTGAGGTAGGGGGCCGTGATTTATGGTCCCTCTTTCGGGATTAAAGGAGAAGGAAATGACCGCTCATCTCAGGTGCTCATAGAAAAACGTGTAGAGCTTCTGGGGCAAAACCGCTCTACCACGCCAGCCGCCCTGGGGTTCCCGCTTTCGCACACTGACTTCTTTCTTCGCAGTTCCCCGTTCACCTAAGGCGAGTGCTCGGCCTTAACTGAGAAAACGGGGGGGCTGGCACAAGGGGCATGGACATGCAAATATTCGGAATAGCTGGAGGAAAGGTGCCGGTGCCTCCACTAATCCGCATCCTTGCTGGGCGGAAGCCAGGGTATTGCTCCACCACGCCCCGCATCCCTTTTTAAAGCGACTGAAAGGGATTTGCTCTAAAGGGGGATAACAGCTCAGTCCCCACGCCGGCGTGCTGACCAAACGGCTGTGCCTCGCAGGCAGGCGCCGCAAGCGCTCCGCGCACCGCAGAGCGGGACGCCCGCTGCCGCCGCACGGCTACCGGGGTGACGCCGCACCCCGTCCCCATCCCCAGCCGCTCCTGCACACGGGACCGGAGCCACCGCCCCGGGAACGAGCCCCTGCAGCTTGGGAAGCACGTCTGCAGCTCAGCTGCCGAACCCACCGCCACCTGTGCGCGCCCTGAACCCGACGAAGGCGGGACGTGGCGCTGGGAGAGCCACCCTTAGGATGGCTGCCTCTGCGGCGCAGCATCAGTGCCGCCGCCAGCACCTACTGCTACGGCCCGGGAAGGTGCCGGCAATCGCAATGACAAGTGCTTCAAAGTCCGTTCCTTCCCTCACCGGGCCCGTGCGTTTGGCTTCAAGCAGCACGGCGACAGCCCAGCCCAGCGGTCCCCAAATACAGGGGTGCGCGTTGAGATATACGGTATCTCAGCATTCCCTCCCATGTTTTATTTTAATTCTATTTTATCTTTTTTTTTTTAAGTTTAACTGACCCTTCTGGTCACCAACTCTCTTTGTGGTTCACTGTAAGGATCGCTCTCCCAGAACAAAAAAGAAATCTCGGAGCTTTGATAGAGACTCTGGATGAAATTAAGAACTTCAAACCCCAGATTTTTGAAAAGAAAAACAGATGTCCTGTTTGTTGAGTATAAATAACTCCGTACGTGGAAACCTTTTTTTTACGCTGCATTAAATTTTATTTAATGCTGGGTGCATTTAAACTGTAAAAAAAAAAAGGGGGGGGCAGCAAAATATGCGGGTGACAAACCTCTAAATCTTTTCCCCTCCCGAAAGAGAAAGAAACAGGTAGACGGGAAACCCTTCATCTAGATGAAAGCGTTNAGGACGTAGTTGACGCTGACGATGCAGTGCGGGCGCGACGAGCGGCTGTTGTGCACGATGGTGGCGTAGCTCTGCACCCACACCCAGCCGCCGTGCTTGGCCAAGAAGCGGTAGTACTTGGTGGTCACCTGCCCTTTCACCAGCACTGCGGAGGCAAAGAGGGGAGAGCCTCAGCGGGGGCTCCGGACCCCGGGGGGCGAGGGGAGGGGCTGGAGAACCCTTGGCATCGCAAGGGGAGGCGGCGTGGAGAGAAACCCCCGTGGGAAAGGGTGGCGGAGACCCCCGGGCACCCCCAACCCTGAAGCTGGTCCATCGTGCCCCCTTAACTAAGGCTGCGGGGGGAGATCAGTGGAGTGGGGTGAACACAGCGGAGGGTTGAACCCCCACCCCGACATACCGTCATCGAGATTTAATTCTATAAATGTGGCTTTGGGCTTTATCTCTTCTCTTTACATTCCCTGTAAGGAAACTTACCGGAAATTAATATCCTTTTTATTCATCTATCCATGTATTAATGTCATCATGATATCAAAATAGAATAAAGAACAGCTCTCCGAATCGGGCTCACTACTGCAGTCAAAATTAGATACACAGATAAGATTTGTGAGACTTGATGGAAGTGGAACAAAAGCATTTGAATTTCGTTGGTATGGCTTTTTTGGAGCAAGAAAAAAGGATTTTTCCTAACCGGAATTTGAAGTGAATTGAACGCCTGAGGTTTGTGTAGGGGAGTTCTTGTTCTATGACTGGGAGCTGTGGAGGGAAAAATTGCCTTCCTATTTCATTGCCAGTCCCCTCCATCTCTCTCCTGCCTCCAGCTCCGGGTTCAGTCTCTAGCCACTTGTTTCATTAAAACCTGCTGCAGATTTTGCTTATCCTCCCCTGCAGTGAGCTGGCTTTTCACATTCCAACCTAGAGGTAAATCCTAACACAACCAAAGCCCTTTTGCAGAGGGAGAAGGCGGGGGGTGAGGGGCAGGGTCTCAACAAGAGCATCTCCTTACACAAGTGATGTGCACATCGCAGGTGGAAGGTGTCACAGCCGTGGACGTGGTGGTAAAGGGTCTTCTCTATCAAGTCCTGGGGCTCGTAACCCGTTAGCTCAGCTACCCTGGAGGAGACACAAGCAGCAAACGTCAGTGAGTGAGAGGACAGGAGACGTCTGGGGGAGAAGAAAGAAGGGGCTGGGGGGATAGATGTGAATGTAGCCCCAGCTCTACCTGGAATCTAAGAATATGAGCTTCATGTCTAGGCTGGCCCGGAACATGAACATATTGCTGTGAAGCTTGATTTCCGTCACGGCGCTGGGCGGCAGCGAGTGGCCCACGGCGACCAAGCCAACATTTTGGTAGCAGCCATCGAAGGGGGACATGTCCAGGCTGTACTGGCGGATCTTCAGGTACCCACTGCAGTGAATGACCTGCCAGAGACATGCGGCAGCTGTGGGACAGAGCACGGGAAGGGGGCTCTGAGCCCCGCCACGCCCAGGGGACCCCCGAGGGGACCCGGGCGCACCCAGTGTTTGCCCCGGCGTGGCTGCCCCGTCCCGAGAGCTTCAGCAAACTGGCATCGTCTGCAGGTTTCTGCTTTTCTGTTTGGGTTGGGGTGGGATTTTTTTCATGCGAAAGTTCAGCACTGTTCTAAGGCCCATTAAAGTCGATGAGATTTTTTTTTTCCACTGACTTAAGTGGTTTTTGGACCACCTCCTAACTACGCTTTTATTATTCTTCTAAAAAGGAAAGACGCGGAAGTGCCAAGCCAGTTACAACTTTGTAATGAAGAGTGTATGCGTGTGAGAGAAAGAGTTTACATGTGTGCATATGTCACATGTGTAAGATATGTCTATTATATACATAGAGCAGACACAATCCAGAATATGTCTTTGGACGTAGAGTTAGGTATGTCTCCTAAACGTATGCTTGCATACTACTGCTGCGTACTTCCAGCCTTACTCCTCTATTATTAGAGTGTTTCTTCCTGGAGTAATTTCAACAGATGTTCTACAGTACACCGTGGTACAACACCTCCTTGTGTTTCGGGTACCCACCACTCTCTGTCTCTGTCCAGATGGTACAAAAGCAAGGGGAAGGCAGGAGAGCAGGGGCTGGCCCCAGCGAGGAGCCCTGAGCACAGCCGTGGGAAACACCCGAGCAAAGCCCTCGACTTGGAGAGCTGCCCCTGAAGCTGACAAGTGACACCCGACAAAGAAATAAATAAAGCCACGGTTTGCATCGTGTCACCTTACAGTCTTCACAGACAGCTCGGGAACCTCAGCGGTTGGGCAAAGATTCTTTTTTTAAAAAGCAAAATAAAATAATACTA
>VXAL01005833.1:154855-186731 GCA_013399475.1 Chauna torquata
GGGGGCACGCGCCCGCACGTGGTGCCCCGTCTGCTCCGCGCCGACCCTGCGCGCGCCCCCCAACTGCCGCGCGGCCGCTGAGGCGGCGAGAGCGGCTCGCACGAAGCCGGCCGCCGGTGCCTGCACCCTCTGCAGGGTGGCTTACCTTACCGCCCACCCCGCAATTATTTTGGGTGCTAATCAGCAAAGGGAGGAGGCGAGAGCCACCCGCTGGGGCTGACGGGGGACCCCACGTTCCTCTTGGGAGGCAGAAGGGGAGCAAAACGCAGAGTAAATGGCGCGGTTGCCCCCGACGTGGCCCCTGACGGGCATAGACGGTGTGGCTGGCCCTCTGCGCCTGGCCCTCGGAGGCCTCAGAGGCCTCTCGCCTCCCGAGCTCAGGGACCCATGCGTCCAGGGCTGCGTCAGGCTCCCTCCAGCTCCTCGCTGTCACCCAGAGCTCCCTCCCCGAGGCCTGGCTTTCGTTAGCAGAGCAGTTACTTCATTAGTTGGGGAAGGTCTGTCAGCAGAAGCGTGTTTGAATTTCAGCGCCCCAAAGAATAATGCTTAAATAGCCGGGCTAACTCCACAGCCTGTGCTTACCATCAGCCTGGTAATTAAGAGGTCACAGGTAGGCGTGCATCACTGCTTTGTTTCGGTGGAGAAAAGCCGCTTAACACGACTTGAGGAAGCGCTTCGCTCCAACATAACGCCTGCCGTTTCAGGTGGAATCGGTAGCAAGGGGAGCCGCCCCCCTCTGCTGCCCTAAAACTCTGTCCTTGGCCTCCCGTCACGTCGGAGAATAGACTTGATCAGGCCAAAAGACAGGGACACAGGGCTGTGGGGGTGCCTGGCAGCTCTGCGGCTGTACCCCTTGCACTTGCTGTTTTATGACCACCAGGATGTTGACAGTTCTGCTGTGAGGGGAGCATTCTCCACATGGATTTTGACAGGAGCTTTACTTGTTCTGGTCTTGTACCTGTTTGTGGTTACAATTCCAGTTAAGTTTATGTCTGCAAGCGTTATACGCCAAGCACTGTTGCTTAACATTTTCTGAATTATTTGGGCACTCTTGCCCACATGGTGAATAGATGCCTGATGGCAACTGCAGTATGAACTGAGTCTGCTACTGTTTTCTTTACAAGTGATGTGGAGGAGGTGATGTCTCTCAGGAAAACACTGTGGGATCAGTTGTGTATATAGGACGGGGGCACAGGGAAACAGCACCAGACTTGTAAGCTTGAATCCAGTTTTAACCTATTTCAGACAATGATAAATCTGTTGCTGAGGGTGTTTCCCAAGGCTTGGCCTGTGACTTTTTTTTTTTCCATTTAGGTTTTGCCTCACTGTTGAAATGTTTTGTCCAAACCCTGAATTCTGACTATTCTGACTATTCTTCATGGATGGTAGGACTCTTATTTACATAATGTGTCAACTGGGTGTAACCAGTTGAAGCTAGAGCCAGTTAAAAGGACAGTTTCCCTGCAGTGCCTCTCCTGAGAAGCTGCTACAAGAGCAGTACTTGCAGCTGGAGGGAAGAAGCTCCAAGGCTTGCTTGTCTCTGTGTAATTCCTCTCAGATTTAGCTGGTAGATGAGCAGAGAATCACCATTTCTTTGGTCTGTGGCAATAGCTTGGTGATGCTAGTGCCACATTTTTGAAACATGCCAAAACCTTAGGATATGCTGGAGTCTGGTTTTAATTTTGGTTTCTGCACAAAATGCTCTTGGTGCATGACTAAAGCCAGCCACTTGTCAGAGCAGCCATACTGGCAAGAGAGGAGAAGACTCTGGGCGTCAGGTACCAGAGTGCACTAACAAGCTTTAATTGCCCTGTCCAGCCTCACCACGGCAGCTCCATCCACGCTTGCTGCCATTAGTGCCCATCTGAGTGAGGCTGTAGGTGTTCCTGGCTCCAGCTGCCTTCCAGCTGTGCCTGTACCTGGCCATGGACTTTTGTTGATCAGGACCTGCCTTGACCTTGGACCTGCCTTGACCCAGGGCCTGCCTTGACCCCATCGACTTTTCTGATGACCCAGGCTCTGGCCTGACCCCGGCTGCCACCCCCGTGCCAGCCCCAGCTCTCCTTGCTCAGGTAGTGTGGGGTGAACCCTGGCTGGTGAGGCCCCTGCCCTTGTGGCTCGCTGTCCTCTCCCCACAGGCCAGCCATCGTGGTGTCCTGACACTGGGCTGCCTCTGTTCCTTGCAGGGCTGCAATGACCCTTCTGCTTTCCCTCCAGTGCAAAGGGTTCTCTGTCTCCAGCCTTCTCCTATATGCTCTTTTGCATTCCAAAGGTAGTGCCTGTCCTAGAAGTTGTAGCACTCTGGGGAGCTTCCTGGGAGGTACCACAGACCTCTGCATGAGTGCAGGAGTCTACTTGCACTTACGGGATCTTAGAAAATACCAGGGTGGAGAGGGAAGGGTGGTACATGGCACAGAGCTTCCTCTGATTTCCTGGCAGGAGCAAAACTTTTCAGTTGAAGAGACATAAATAACGGCCAGAAGCTGTTGTTGAAGAGACGTAAATAACAGCCAGAAGCTTGATTCCTGCTCTGCTGTTGAGTGATACCAACAAATATTGTCTACAAATACAAATAACTTCTTCAAATGTATCTGTAGCAAAAGGAAGACTAGGGAAAATGAGGGCCCACTGCTGAATGGGGTGGGTGCCCTGGTGCCAAAGGATGCAGAAAAGGCATTTACTGAATGCCTTCTTTGCTTGTCTTTACTGCTACGGCCAGCTCCCAGGAATCCCAGACCCTGGAGACAGGAGAGAGTCTGGAGAAAGGAAGACTTTCCCTTGGTCGAGGAGGGTCGGGTTAGTGATCATTTAGGCAAACCTGACACCCACAAATCCATGTGCCCCAGTGGGATGAACCCACGAGTGCTGAGGGAGCTGGCGGATGTTATTGCTAGGCCACTCTCCATCATCTTTTAAAGGACATGGAGAACAGGAGAGGTGCCTGAGGACTGGAAGAAAGCCAGTGTCACTCCTGTCTTCAAAAAGGGCAAGAAAGAGGACCCAGGAAACTACAGGTCAGTCAGCTTCACCTCCATCCCTGGAAAGGTGAGGGAGCAGCTCATCCTGGAGGCCATCTCTAAGCATGTGGTGGAAAAGAGGGTGATCAGGAGTAGTCAGCATGGATTCACCAAGGGGAAGTCATGCTTAACCAATCTGATAGCCTTCTATGACGGAATGACTGGCTGGGTAGATGAGGAGAGAGCAGTGGATGTTGTCTACCTTGACTTCAGCAAGGCTTTCGATGCTGTCTCCCATAACATCCTCCTAGGTAAGCCCAGGAAGTGGGGTCTAGATGAGTGGACAGTGAGGTGGATTGAGAACTGGCTGGATGGCAAAGCTTAGACAGTTGTGACCAGCGGTGCAGTCTAGTTGGAGGCCTGTAGCTAGCGGTGTCCCCCAGGAGTTAGTACTGGCTCCAGTCTTGTTCAGTTTATTCATCAATGGCCTGGATGAAGGAACAGAGTGCACCCTCAGCAAGTTTGCTGATAATACAAAACTGGGAGGAGTGGCCAACACATCAGAAGGCTGTGCTGCCATTCAGAGACCTGGACAGGCTGGAGAGTTGGGCGGAGAGGAACCTCATGGAGTTCAACAAAGGCAAGTGCAGGATCCTGCACCTGGGGAGGAATAATGCCAGGCACCAGTATTGGTTGGGGGCTGAGCGGCTGGAAAGCAGCTCTGCGGAGAAGGACCTGGTGAGCCAGCAATGTGCCCTTGTGGCCAAGAAGGCCAGTGGGATCCTGGCCTGCATCAGGAGGTGTGTGGACAGCAGGCTGAGAGAGGTGATTCTCCCCCTTTACTCAGCCCTGGTGAGGCCACACCTGGAGTTCTGTGTCCAGTTCTGGGCTCCTCAGTACAAGAGGGACGTGGAGCTCCTGGAGAAAGTCCAGCAGAGGGTTATGAAGACGATTAGGGAACTGGAGCGTCTCTCTTGTGAGAAAACGCTGAGAGAGCTGGGCCTGTTTAGCCTGGAGAAGAGAAAACTGAGAGGGGATCTTATCAATGTATACAAATATCTGAAGGGAGGGTGTCAAGAGGATGGGGCCAAACTCTTTTCAGTGGTGCTCAGCGACAAGATAAGAGGCAAGGGGCACAAACTGAAACACAGGAAGTTCCACCTGAATATGAGGAAAAACTTCTTTCCTGTGAGGGTGACAGAGCACTGGAACAGGCTGCCCAGAGAGGCTGTGGAGTCTCCTTCTCTGGAGATATTTGAAACCCGTCTGGATGTGATCCTGTGCAACGTTCTCTAGGTGACCTTGCTTGAGCAGGGGGGGTGGACCAGGTGATCTCCAGAGGTCCCTTTCAACCTCAACCACTCTGTGACTCTGTGATGTTTACACCACCACACGCTCTAAGGAGTGACTAAGATTAAAGTCCAGTTCAGTAAGATGGTGGACTTGCCAAAACTCTGCTTGGGCATAGTTCAGCTGCAAGAGGGTGGGAGAGGAGCAGATCAGAAAGGCTCAGGCTCCCCGCACCTGGAGCTTGCTTGCCACTTCTCCACATACAAGGGTTGTGTGGGAAGCTCAGACCACGTTGGAGGGCTGGAGGACTCGGCAGGGGCGCAAGAATTTATCTACCCAGATCAGTTTACAAGACTAGGACCATACAATACAAACTCTTGGAGGCAAGGGCTGTGTTTATCTCCATACAGTGTTGATCACAATAGGATCCTATTTCTGTTTAGAGCTTCCAGATGCAATGCTAGTCTATGTCTATAATAAACAATAATATTAATAATAAGTATTAACATGCCAAGCTGCAAATCACTGACATAGTTTTCTGATATTGCTGGTTACTTTCCAGTATTGTCCTCCAGCCTTACCACAGTACATTGTATGCAAAAGAATTGAAACCCAATAATCGGCGTGTCAAGAGTTTGAAGGCATGATCACATTTTTTTCTTGTAAAATCCATCTATTGAAACTGACATCACAACAAGTGAGTTCATTGGTCTAATAAACCCGATGTCCAGCATGCACACACTGTTCTGTATACAGGGACATTAGTAATTGGGCTGGCAATGAGGCTGCTGCTGCATAGAATAACTAGCATGAAAATGTTAAAAGTTAAGCATAATGGGAAAATGTAAACAGTAAACTTCAGATATGACACATTTTCACTCGTGGGAAGACAGCTGAAAGAAAGACTTCAGCTATAATTTGTTTTCTCTGCTTTACTGAACCTCTAAAACCAGCCTACAATTTCATTCGTCTGACCACAGTAACGTAGCTTTACATTTGAAGAGAGATATAGCTTTAAATTTAGATTTTAATTTCACGTCTGATTGCAGATGTAGTAGAAACTTTACCTTAAAATAGCATGTCTTCTATAGCCAGCTCCTTTTGTGCTACCGAGAGAAATAATAATGAGAAAGTATTCCAGCAGGAGGAGCTGGTTTAGAAGCAAATGGATTCCATGGCAACTCCTGACTCTACATGACACCTAATAACTGGCATTTATGTTGGAAATTGTCTGTGTTATCTTGCACCCCAGATCTAGTCTTCTTATAGGGTTTTCCCCTCATTTTAAATCAAAAAAAAAAAAAAAACCCCTCTTTTTTTTGTCTTTAGATCCAAGAATTAGCATGAAGTGAGGTGATAGTTTGTCTGCCTCAAATGTATGTTTAGACAAGCTGTTTTCAACTGAATGTAATTCAGTTTTTTGAATTATTTCAGAGATGAAATATTTGCTGAGAAATGTTTTGATGTCAAAGGGCAGAGTCATATAGGATCAGAACATTGGAACTGTGTATTTTTGATACACAGTCATGAGATATCCATATTCAACGGTTTGAAACACTGATAACACAAGAAGATCTTAGCAAATCAGACTGGCATCTTGGTTCTTATGGTGCTGAGGGCACCAGGGGAGTCTTGTGATGGGCAGCTGAAGAATAACCCAGTCCTGTGGGCGTCCTGTCTGCAGTCAGCCACTTGGCTGGTTTATCGTCTGAAGAATGTGGATTTATATCCTCCTGTGCCATGTTACAATGTAGTGCATGTGTGGGGCTTGACAACTGTTGCTGTTTGAGTGTGGAATATTCGAACTAATTGTTTTATACCTAAATTAAATTAATGCTCTTGAACTGTCATGTGGTAAAAAATCTTTGCCTATGATAGTGTCAGTAGTATTACTTGAACAATAGAGCTGAACTGGAGACTTTTTTGTCTAGTCTTCTTTAGACACTTCATGGCCTGGCTGGTTTCTCAGTCAGCTCTTGCTTAACTGGTTGCTTGATGACCTCAGATTGCAGTAAAGCATAGTCTAGGCTTGGAAAAAATATATCTCCTGTGGTCAAACAAAAGCTGATTCATCCCTCCTCAGTATGAGTGAACAAATGGAGACAGCATGGCTGAGGAAAACTCCTGGCTTTGTGGTTGTCTAGGTGGAGCACAAGAGCAAATGAAGACAGTGATCTAATCTGCAAGTGAAGGGTGGCCAAAATGAGAAATATGGAAGACTCTCGGCTAGTCTAATCTTAGTGCCAGGTATTACTGGTAGCAAGATATGCATTGATACCTCTTGAAGATGGCAAGCGTCATTTAACTTTTCACCCAAGAGAAGGAGTGCTTTTTCTTCCTGCTCATACAAAGATAGCCGTTGTTTATTAAGCCTGTCACTTAAAATCTGAAATAATCTTGAACAAATACACTTAATTGATGGGGTAAAAAATGTGAAAATGAGACTTGGTTTAGCTGATCTCTTCCTGTTGCTCCCATTCAGATGCTGGCATAGAGTTCCTTCAATAGACAGCCTGAACTGCCAAAGACGTGTATTTGTGGCTAATGGTTAGGATCAAAAAAACCTATTGTAAGGAGAGTCATAACAGATCATATAACAAAGGTGATGAAAAAGAAGGGCAAGGTTCTAGTCAGGCTTTGGAACAAAGTATGAAAGTAAAGGCATAAAAATGGAAAAGCCAACAGAACATACAAAAAGCTCTGGGTAGCAGTAGTAGCAAGAAAACAATTTTTTAACTTGTTTAGGTGTATGTGTTTATTTTTATCTAAAAGAGAAAAGAAGACGCACCACAGAAAAGGATATAAATAAAACAGAAACAAACCTAGACAGATTGGGGAATTGAAATGGAGATGAGGTGAGGGCTGAAATGGAAGAGCAAACATAATTATGGGAAAGGAAGAAGAATTAGGAAAACTAGTCATTTTAAACAGGGAATTGATTTATCCTTATTCCTATATCTTATTATATTACTGTTTTCCACAGCCTGAAGTTTCATGGTTTGGAGAAGAGATGACAGAACAATATTGCACTGATGGAAAGGAGCTGGACAAGGTTTCTAAAGTGAAAAGATATGTAGCAGATAAAAGAATGAAATAATGATTGTGGGCAAAGTTTTTATTTATTTATTTGTTTGTTTATTTTTACTTACAAGAAAATAAAGGAGTAATGGAACCTAATTTTCAAGGAGACTGTCTCCTCCGGTTACACATAAACCTAACACGTATGCAGGGATCAGGTTACAATCAGTAATCTCTTTGCTCTTCCAAAAGATCAAAGTGACATTTCTCTTCTAAGAAATGTTAGTTTTGGTGGGTTCCTGCCTTCATTCACTAGTGGTGGCAACAGTAACTACTGACTTCAGCGGCTTGTTATGTTCAAGTAGCGTGTTCATTTTGCTATAATATGTATATTTATGTATAACACCACAGTGAATCTGTTCATTCTTCCTTCCCTGGTAACTGTTGACATAACTGACTATATTTTATTAATGTCACATGGCAGACTTCCAATTGTAAGGATTATGGGACTGTTGTTAATGTGGACTACTTATTCTTAACATCTAGTTGGTATGACGTAACACAGATGAGTAAAATCAAAAAAGGGGCATGTATAGTTTATAAAGTGAAGACTACAGACTTATTTAGGGAGATAGAAAGGATTTTTAAATAGCAAGGATCTCACCCCTAAGTGCACCCGGAGTGCACCTCAGGATGTGAGGTGCTAAAATTCCCCAGTGTGGTGGATATGGAAAATTAGGTATCTCAAAATGAGACTTGATAACTGCACATGAAGAGGGAAACCTAGCACAAAAATGGAACACAGAAGCATAGCTTACATTTGGCACCTTGTCTGAGACTACAGGAGAGGTGCTTGTCTATTTAGGATACGTTGCTTGGAACCTTTCCCTGAAAAGAGAGGCTTGCTGTCTTTCAGAACAAGAGGTAGGACTCACTTTTTCTTTTTTAAAAATTAGCTGCAGTCCACTATCCCATCTGCTCCCACACAAAATTCCCTCCTTCAAGACTTTCTTCCTCTTTCTGACCATGTTTTCCCCTAATGTGCCCTAATCACTACGTAAATAGTAGAGGCGTGCTTCTGTTGAAGCTGTGCTGTCGTACAAAAATAATTTGATGTAATGAAAGCAGATCAGATTGTTTAATAAAAGCAAGCAGGACTTTTGCCTCACAACAGCCATGTCTGCATGACTCAAAGCTCTCTCTCTCCTTGGAGATGGGATTCTTATTCTGTTTTTCTCATTAGGGATATTTTTTTCATCTAATTTCATCCAATTAGCAATTTTTCATGGTCATGAGTTCTCAGTCTATTCCTGTAAAGTCAATGGTTCTGAAGAATTAAATAACTTTAGGACATTACCTACCCATTCAATTCAAGTAAATGCAATTTATCCCTGAATTAGAAGTGTTATAAAATCTGCAGCTGTTAATCTTGGAGTCCTAGGTCTGAGTGAAGGCGTAGATAATACTGATGCTACTGTCTATTCACCAAATCCTTTGAAAGTAATAGCAGAAACTGAATTTGATCTGCTAATAATATACATTGGGAATGCATTCCATCCTCCGATCTTTGAAGCAAAGGGTAATGCATCAACAGAAAAGAAACTTCATCTTAGTTTTCAGTCACTTAATGTTGGGATTTTGTTCCAGGTTCTGTCTGTTTCCTTAGCAGCACCCATATTTTCACTGGTTCAAATACATTAATCCAGCTGCTTCCCAAGACTTTCAGACAAATAGGTAGGTACTACATGTTTTTTAAATGAAGAAAAAAAGTGTTGTGCGTTCTTGTCAGTATCCTTTTGGTGAGATTTTTCCTTTTTTATTTCATGTTTACAAAAATAGAATATTCTAGCAATCCATCTGGACCCCTTATTTCTATAAATAACTATTTCTTAAAGGTCCTTTAAGGTCAACATTCTCTGAGGACCCTGGTCTTGGGAAAATTTTGGACAAGGTTTGGTGTAGTTGTTGAGGTGCGTTTAAGTTTGCAATAGAAATTTAGGCTCCTCTTGCCAAAACAGTGCATCAGAGCATCCAAGTGTCTCTCAGGGCACCCCCTCTTGCCAGTGAAGGAAGCTAAGCATGACCTGGAAGGCTGACATGCTCGTCCCCAGCTGTAGGACACATAGGACAGAGAGGTGGATGTAACCTTTCACATCCTCTAGTGGAGTGTGGGGGCCTCTGTCAACTTTGGAGTCACAGCTGAGCACCTCTTACAAACTAGACAGAAAGTGAACTAAATGTCTGGTGTCGATCTTTCTCATTGCGCCCCGACCAACCCCCCAGTAAAACTTGCTGCCAGGGTGAGGGTTCGGTTCTTTAACAGGTGCAGTTTCAACCTCTAAAGAGAGCGGTGCCTTCACACTACATTGTTTAAAGAAATGTGTAGCTGACCTGGACATCTGAGCCCTAGGTAACAGAAGGAGCTGGGATTTACTCGCCTATTTACGAGAATGCCCAGTGTTTCACTGGTTTCACTGGAATTTTTCAGAAAAGCAGAGGTATGCTTTTTTTTCTTTTTCTTTTTTTTTTTTTTGATGCTTTGGAAATCAGGATCTTGAATCAGAAGGAGCCTTCTGTGTTTCAATAGCGAATTTCAACATACCGGGGACAGACTGGTATTCAGGTGGCATCCTGTTATTGGACAAGCTAATTTTTCATGGTAACCAGTAGTCTTTCCTTCAATACAAGAAAACTTTTTTTTTATTCTCTAAAAAGTTGCAAGAACCACTTTGATGAGCAGCAACCATGTTTGTCTTTTAAAGTGTCTTTGAAAATTGTAGCTTTGTCATGCTGAATCCAATCCAAGACGAGAGGGATGTTGCCATGGTGAGGCAAAGATTTCAGTATCCGAAAGTCTGGGCCACAGTGTTCTACAGTAAGCCTGTAATATTTTAAGTTTAGAAGTAAAAAATACACTGCCTAAATGCAAAGTTGCTAGAATTTTGTCCCGTTCTTCCAGCTTCCAGGTAATGAAGGAACAAGTGCACATTTGACATGTAATGTTTATGTTTGCTGTTGCTGTCTTGAGCAATTCAGATAAAATAACTGGAGGTTTAAGTTCCAACGGCCTGAGTTAAAGTCTATTAAGTCAGCATATCAGGCCTGAACAAGACTCCCATATGCTCAGGGAGTACTTCTGGTCTCAGAGTGTAGAGTAACCTTGATGGGGATATTTTGGTTTCAGCAGCAGAAGGGAAAAGCTGTCATTGCACTGTCATTCTGTGACAATTTTGCAGGGACGTCCAGATTGTATCTATGTGCCAAAGATGATTCACGGAGACCTGCTTTTCCACCCCCCCAAAGATAAACAGAAAAAGAAAATCACATCACACATCGACAACAACAACAACAGCAACAAAAGAAAGAAATCATTGTCTCCTGACTTATATCGCAACAGTATGATCATGCTTCGTTCAGCTTGTGTAACCCAGATGTCATTTCTCCTGCTCTTAAGCACCTAAGGAGTTTGAATGTCATTGCTGTATGTCTCATTGCTTTATAAATGGACGTATTTAATTCCAGGAGACTGATAGCTTTTCTTGGCTCTTTGGGAATGAGTAAAGCGGAATCATTGATTAGCTCAGTTCCTTTTCCCATTACAACTGCTTTCATTCATCATTTTTTTTTTTAATGATTCAGCACAGTCTCTTACCCAAATATATACTTTTAAAAGACAACAAATTCATGTATTCCTTTAGAATTACAGGATCTGGATAGCTTAGAGCTTAGATTAATTAACTCTACATATGATTAGAGCAGGTAAAGTCAAAGAATTTCATCCAGGTAGGTGGATGATTTTACTCTGAGCTGCCTTCTCCCAGAAGGTACACAATCCTTATCCTTATATGCAAAGGTAAGGCTGGCAGATTTTGTCAGTGTTTGTGGGATTCAGGTAAAAATCATAGAATCACAGAATGGCTTGGGTTGGAAGGGACCTTAGATCCATCTAGATCCAACCCCCCGCCATGGGCAGGGATGCCACCCACTAGACCAGGTTGCTCAGGGTCTCAACCATCCTGGCCTTGAACAACTCCAGGGATGGGGCATCCACACTTCCCTGGGCAACCTGTGCCAGTGCCTCGCCACCCTCTGAGTGAAGAATTTCCTCCTAATATCCAATCTGAATCTCCTCTCTTTTACTTTAAAACCGTTCCCCCTTGTCCTGTCACTATCTGCCCCAGCGCATGTGTGAGATGCACAAAGGCAGAACTTGTACCCAACTCGATGTGCGTCCCGTGCATGGGTAGGGCCTGTAGCTAGTTCACTTTGGTCAGTTCCGAGAATTTCATTACCAAGGAGAACTGAAAAATATCCACATCCCTCTTTTCCCAGATTAGCTCATTCCCTCTTAAGTCACTTAGAATTAAAATCTAGAATTAAATTGGGATTTGCCTTAATCATACAGCTAACTGTGCTTTGTATTTCGCATCTGTCTCGCTTGATACATTCCTGGAGTAACACAGCCTCATATTTTGAGCTTAGCACAGCAGGGCTTTTTGCAGTTACTTGGAGATCATGCAGGAACCTAATCATGGACCAGGACTTCCTCTGTGCTACGTGTCCTACAAACAGAGAATGAAATTCCCCTAAAAGTCCTATTCCAGAAAACTTAGTCCAGGTGTAACACGAGAGACTGCGTCGCTGCATCAGCAGGGGCAGGGGCGTGGGATGGGACGGGGCAGAGCCATGCAAAGAAATGGCAGGATGCTGTGACTGGGGTAAGCTGCCAGCTGTGTGATCTCTCCTGCTGGAGTTGAACTCTATTTTATGTTGTATTTTAGACAGGGCAAAATGGCAAAAAACTTTAGGGATATATCTTGCTTTGGCGTGGGGGAGTGAAGGGGCCTTTTCATAGAGATGGCAGAATCCTCTCGGTCTTTTTTCCCAGCTCTCCGTTTAGTCATTGGAATCATTTGGGAAAATAAAATAAAGCTTAATTGCAGAATCTTTACAGCTACAAGGATGACAGTTTATCAGAACCTGATATTACTGTGGTACTACGGTGAGTAATTAGTCCCTAATTAGTTGGATTTGCTGACAAATACATTATGGGAACTCACCATGTGTTATTGGCACCTGAAACAATTTAATCCCTGTTAGCTGGAAGAAAGTATCACTGTCAAGTATGTAAGCTTAGTTTTCCCACATTAGCACTCCATGTAGAAACAGTTATTTCCATTCCAAGGTTCAGACGTGCTCCTGTGTGAAGAATGCTGTTATCACATTTCTGTAGATTTAGGGTATAGTTAGAAAAAGATGGTGATATTTCTAGACTCTTTTTTCTATTCTTCTTCTTGCCAGTAATTAATATCATAGCCCTGTAGTTACATGTACGTGTCACATTATCAAGAGCGCGGTTTTTCAGAAAATGCCCAATTTCACCTTTGTTGTCAGAACAGTTAGTGGGAATCTTGTTATTGGGACTAATGATGTTCAGCACAGATCATTTTTTCGTTCTTCATTCCATCGTTTCTCTAACACATCTAGCCAATGTCTTTATTCACTTTCCTTATCCCCCCATGTTCTCATTTCTGTTCTAAAATCTAGATTAAGGCTCCCCCCCCACCTCCACCCCAAGTCACTCCCACGACATTTTTCATGAGATTTCTGTGTTTTCCTCTCACCAGTGTGGCCTCTGTCACTGTGAATGGGATCTCACCAATTCTGCTCTGTATGGATCTTCTGCATGGAGAGCTACAAGCCTTCTCTTTTGGGTGGACGTTTTTATTGAGAGTCTTGGTAGGACAAGTTTAACCTGAAGGAAAAAAGAAGCAGTGAAGCCTAATGCATAGACTTAGGAAAGATTTTACTTTATTTATCAGGAGAGATTTGTAATGAATTAATTAGCGTTATGTAGTTAGATGGCTAAATGGGCAACCTTTTTAGTCTTGAAATGAGTAAAATATGGTTAAGCAAAGTAAGATTGCAGGAAAGGATCATAGTTTTAAATTGGCAGATCAGAGAGGGTGGTTGTGACTTTCTAGGAATAGAGACGCAGAAAGACTTACTGACTTAGAGATTGCCATATTCAAGTCACAGTGATGCAGTATGGAGCTCATTAGAAGATCTGAGTACGAGACATACTGCAAACGTATTTAATTGCAGTATGGCGCAATCACTGCAGAGAATCCTTTTCTATAGAACTTGTTTCTTATGTCTAGATTGAATCCTCTCTAGGAATTTTTTACCCAGAGATTTATTTAGTACAAGCAGTACAATTTGTTTCCAAAGAAGTTCCTTTCATGTAGAAGTTCCCTTCATACACTTCATGCACGCAGCCTAACCTCTCACAGCTACCGGTCTGTGACATTAATAACAAATCTGGTTATCTCATTCCCCAGCTTTTGCAAATCACTTCAGAAAAATGCACGTTGAAAGTTCTGCTGATGTAAGTCTTGGCACAGTCTGTTGAAATGTGGTGTGTGCTGAAAATACATGTCATTTAACAAGATATGTTTTAAAAAAGACAGGTGGGAATCAAATATAGCTGACTGATAGAACAGCAACAGCTCTACTCACCTTTTTGTAGTTCGCATGTCTGTCTGGGCATTGTTTGGTGTCCAACCCTTTTTCAGAAACTATTTCTTCTCATGAAACAGGAGAATTCTCCCTTCTCATAAAATAGTACTGTAATAACACTGTACCATGGAAGAGAGAATTTTGGACAGAATTTTGAACACTTACAGTTGTTCTGACTTACAAATAGCGTGAGCTTGACTAGCTAACTAAGTTCGAGTATGTCAATATCCGCCCCCTGATATTGGTGTATCTGCGCAGGGACAGCAGAAGTGACACAGCACCTGCGGAAGGCTTGCTGTCTTCTGGAGTGGCGACTGGAATATCCTTGGTGATTTTGAGGTGCGTTAGATGCAGTTAAGCATCTAAATTGCTTACCTATGATTAAACAAGTAATCAAGGCTCAATTTGGTTGCCTAAATGTAGATACCTAGTGCTATTTCAGATGCCTCAGGTTACTTGAGGCACCCACAGAGAGTGACAGAAACAAGAGCATCACGTTTCACCTCTATTAGCCCTCTCCAGATGGCTCGCATTCTTCTGGAGCTGAATGTAGAAGCCAGCTGAGATACTGCATGCTAAATGGCACTAGCTGTCTGTGCGTAAGCATCTAAATCAAGCCCAAAGGTGCACAATTTAGCTGGAAAAAAGGATACCTAAAATTAGATGATGCTGTTTGGATATCTACCCAGGCCTCTAAGCCCTCGCCATAACTAGTACGCTTAACAGAGCTCTAATAGAATCGCTGGATTTTGGCGAGTGATTCAGCTCACTCTAGGTAGATGAGGGCTTGAATCGGTTACCTGAGCATAAGCATCTGGTGCTGTTTAGGGTAACAGAGGGTGCCCGAGCCATCCTCCTTGGGCTAGTAGCGTGTGTCTGCATTAGCATTTTGGGACAGACAAGAAATATGTTTCTGAGCTGAATCCGTTACCAGCTCTGCTCCCAGTGGGTTGCTGCACATCGCAAAGTGTTCTCAAGCACGGGAATAGGATTTATTTCAGCTGCAACTAAGCCAGAAGATGCAATCCAGGGGTGTACCTGAAGTGCTGAGTAACTCGCATTTATTCAGTGCACTGGAATACCCTGTAGCTGTGGAGTGTATTTTCCTGAACAGGCATACTGGGAACATTGTCCTGGGCACTAACTGCTTCATTCCGCAGCTCTGCTTGTACTGGTCTTCACTACTTGCTAATGTGTTCTGACCACAGGTATGTAAGATTTAAAGGAGCTGGAAGCCAGGTGGGATGGTGATTCCAAAAGGGTTTAGATGGTGCAGGCAGCTGAATCAATCGCATCTCTAGCTCCTGTTAGAGGAGCTTTAACACCTCGACTGCCTGTAGAGACACTTAAATTTGGGTATCTTATCCTAAGATATAAAGCCAACCAGCATTTTCTTTTTCTTTAAAAAAAAAAGTTATGAAACAAGAACTTTAATAATCCTTTGCAAATTGTGGTAAGTGTGAATTTCCCTAGAAATATTGAAAGTTTCCCTAGAAATAATGAAAATTGCACTGCCTTCTTTGTACAGTGCATTAATGTTGCAGTTCTTCTGACATTTTCAGAATGCTGGAACTTTTTTTGTTAAACAAAAGTTTGTTTACTGTGGTGCTGTGGTTCTTTTCCATTTTTTTCAATTGGAATGCAGTTTGTTGTTTTGCCTGGACTTGGCAGTATGTCAAGCTGAAGAATGTCTAATTTTACACAAGTCATCCCTTGCTATGATCTGTATATGCTTCAGCTCCTTATTTTCTATCCCAAGTCACTGGATTTTCCAAAAATGCATTTGTATTGTGGGTGATTTCTTCCCCCCTTTTTAACGTGTGTGGTTTTAATTGACATGGCCTTTCCCTTTTTGTCTATTGCCCTTTACCATCTATTTTAACTGCAAAAGCCATATGCTTTTCTGTATTGATTCTGATCTGCACAGCAAAAAGGTTCTTACTGCAGATCTTTGAAGGATTTTCAGAGTTTTCCCTTCCCTTTATTATAAAAAAAAAGCAAAAAAAATTATATAAAACCTCTTAGACAAATTTACTATTTCATGTGAGGTGTAAAGCACATGAATGGATGGTTGGCTTCTTTTTACACCTGTGGCTTAGCTTTCTTGGTTATAGAATTACCACACTGATTTGTTTTCTGCTCTCAGCATTAGTTTGGACTTTTCTATAGACACTGTTAGGATGTGGAAAAAAATATATGGTTTGTGTGTATTATCTTGCTTTGTCCTGAGGCAGCAGTTACTACATAGGCTAGAACAGTGTCTGTACCACATCACAGAGAGATGAGAAGAAATCCCATCTGTGATTTGAAATTTGCTGCCGCTACTATGGATAAATGCTTCTGAACAGATGTGACTGCAGGGTTTGCAGGGAATGGAAAATATCTGTGGAGGAGCTAAAGGGGAATCTACCTAAAATGGAGGGGTGGAGACAAGACAAAGTGATTATTTGAGAACCTGCTGCAGTAAGTAAGCCTCTTCATAGAGAAGTGATGCATGCTGGGACACTTCAAATTGTCTTAAAAAATATCACATCCTTTTTTTTTTTTTTTTGTCTTGACCAAGGGAGGCGCATAGGAATTTGGATTCAGGCTGTGATGTGCAGACAAAGCATATGCACGCATGCCCGCGCAGGAGACGATACACCTGCTTCTCTTTGTAAGTACCTTCCAGAACTAGAAAACTGGAATTGCACAGCTTACCTTTCTTTAAATACGGCCTATTCAGTGAATGTTCAAGTCTTATACTAGGCTCCAGGATGGAAGTTGATGACTGAGACTTCTTGAAATTTCCTTCAGGATGGTCGTTTCTAGAACCAAATTAATAATGAGACAGAGGAATTTGGGGTCATCAGCTTAAAACCCTGAATTCATCAGAGTGAAATTAGGGCATCCAGAGATTCAATTTACAACAGAAGAGAAAGACTGCAGTTGTGAAGGTGGTTTCATGGTGCCACACATTCAGGACGTGGACTAGAACCGAAATCTTAAGCAGGGTTCTAAACAGCAGGTTGCATAGTAAAGGCTCTGTGAGAAGAGATGGGGAATGGTTGTATATATCCAGACCTCCTTTGGCTTCTGCTGTGTGCTGCTGTGATGCCATTAGTACATCAGGCCAGGGTAAGGTGGAAAGGGTGAAGTCACACAGGCAGACTTAAAGGAGTAGAAACACAAGATGCATGGTTTTTTTGTTGTTGTTGCTCTTTCCAGTTTTTGGAGGAAGCATAATACCTAAGCAGGCAGGCACGAACTGCAGCCGCTCCCTGAATGGCAAAAAAAAAAAAGAAAGAAAAAAAGAAAAACCACTTGCTAGCAAAGTGGAATGAGAAATTTAACTTTATAACTTTCTGTAAGTGCTGTCAATTTGCTCATCTATCCATAACAGTGATATATCACAGACGTCTTTATCTGTATTTTTATTATTGTGTTTGATTTTCATACTTTTGTTAGACAGCTGTTCTCACTTTTCACCATTAGATATCACTGGATTGAACTTACTGGTTGGTCCTTCTAAGCAGCTGTTTCAAATGCATCAGAATTCTTCTTTTATATTATTCACATAAATACTGATTCTGGGGTCATCACAACCGCATGTGGCTCTACAGGCTTGGTGAAGCGTGGCTGGAAAGTTGCCCAGTAGAAAAGGACCTGGGGGTGCTGGTTGACAGCTGGCTGAATGTGAGCCAGCAGTGTGCCCAGGTGGCCAAGAAGGCCAACAGCATCCTGGCCTGCATCAGAAAGAGTGTGGCCAGCAGGACTGGGGAAGTGATTGTCCCCCTGTACTCGGCTCTGGTGAGGCCGCACCTCGAATATTGTGTTCAGTTTTGGGCCCCTCACTACAAGAAGGATATTGAGCTGCACGAGCATGTGCAACAAAGAGCAATGAAGCTGGTGAAGGGACCAGAAAATGAGTTATGAGAAGCAGTTGAGGGATTGGGGTTGTTTAGTCCGGAGAAGAGGAGGCTGCGGGGAGACCTCATTGCTCTCTACAACTGCATGGAAGGGGGTTGCAGTGAAGAGGATGTTGGTCTCTTTTCTCAGGTGACAAGTGATTGGACATGTGAGGAAACTGTCTCAAGTTGTGCCAGGGGAGTTTTAGATGGGATTATCACAGAGAATTTCTTCATGGAGAGAATGGTCAAGCATTGGAACGGGCTGCCCAAGGGAAGTGGTAGAGTCCCCATTCCTGGAAGTATTTAAGAGATGTGTGGACGTGGCACACATGGTTTACCGATAGGACTTGGTAGGTCAGGTTGATGGTTGAACTTGGTGATCCTGAAGGTCTTTTCCAACCTAGATGATTCTGTGATTCTATAATCAATTTGCTTAAATTTATTCTAAATTGACAATTATTCTAATTGCCTTCATGAGTCTAAGACTTTTGTGGAAAAAAAAAAGTTTCAAATGTTATTTAGCGATTTCACTAAACTATTTCTAAAAACAATTATCATACCAGGAAATTAGATGCTATATTTCCAAACGAAAGTACAAATGGTACAAATGACATTACAGAATTTCTTTAATTGATTAATACAGAATACTGAAGCTATTGTCCGCTACTCTGCAGTTACTATTTTGTGATGTGCATTTAGAAAGCAGCAAGAGCTAGTATCATCATGTTGGTATGCTGTGTGACTGGCGTAGCTCCTTTTCCTAATTAATTAAAATTGTTGAGGGACAATATATTGCTTCACCCAAGCATTTTCCCAAAGAAAATACTTAATTTCTGTGACAATTTACTTGCAGATTAGAGAAAACAATTCTCTTAAAAATGGGCGTAGGACGAAGTCAATGTGTGTATAACCAAATTTGTGCCTATGAATTTGAAAAAAATCTATTTGCTGAGTGATGCCCTGCCATATTATATAGGAAATAGTCCAAAAAGCAAAAAAAGCTGGAGTATCACCTATCAGGCTGATAATATAGTGACAACTTTTTCTATTAATGTTATTGTCCCATCTTCTTATGCAATAAAGTCAGCCTGCAATAATGAAACATTATCAAGTGATGTGAAGATCTGTGAAAACACTCAATTACCATACTGATTATTTATAAAACATTTCGCACAATTTAGAGGTGCCAGGTGTATATGAAATAAATCAATTTTTAACTATTGACCCTTTGAAATCTGCCAGCCTTCTCTTTCCTGCAATGTAGTGTTGCCAGCAGGTCAGAGTCAAGGGAGGTGGTACTTCTCCTCTCCTCAGCACTGGTGAAGCCACACCTGGAGTACTGTGTCCAGTTCTAGGCTCCTCAGTACAAGAGAGACATGGACATACTGGAGAGGGTCCAACGCAGGGCCATGAAGATTATGAAGGGACAGCAGCACCTCTCCTATGAGGAAAGGCAGAGAGAGCTGGGACTGTTTACTTTAGAGAAGGTTCAAGGGGAGCTTATCAATGTATATAGATATCTGAAGGGAGGTGCAAAGAAGATGGAGACGGGCTTTTTTCAGTGGTGCCCAGTGCCAGGACAAGAGGCAATGGGCACAAACAGAAACACAGGAGGTTCTGTCTGAACATGAGGAAGCACTTCTTCACTGTAAGGGTGACTGAGCACTGGCCCAGGTTGCCCAGAGAGGTTGTGGAGTCTCCATCCTTTAAGATATTCAATAGCTGACAGGACATGGTCCCGGGCAAACAGCTCTAGGTGGCCCTGCTTGAGCAGGGAGGCTGGACCAGATGGCCTCCAGAGGTCCCTTCCAAACTCAACCATTCCATGATTCTATGTCCATGCAGGACCACTACTATCATTTTGTGGGTGGAAGTTTCCAGGCAACACTTCTGCTGTATTCTGTGATCTGGTGAAACACAATGAAAATGATAGCAAAATGATATCTCAGTGAGGTAATGCTTATCTAAATGCAAAGCTGAACAAGTTCAAATATTAATACTGAGCTTAAGGTCTCTTCTACCTAAATGAAGTTGCATGATGCTTTTGCAGTATGTTGCCTTCAAGTACTTGCTCAGCCTCCTGAATCCTCTAAAGGCTGACAAGAGGACTAACCTCATGATGTGTAGGTAAGCAGTGTAATCACTGTACTGTGCAAAAGATAGGTGCGGCTGCCTTCTCCCTTCAGACTTGTCTTGCAGATGGAAGCATCCATAGTATCAACACTGAGTTGGGCCCCTTTTAGACCCTACCTATTGTCTGGCAGAACTCTTTCTTACTTCCATTCTTTGGAGCCTAACTCTTCCTTATTCACAAAATGTAGCTACCCACTCTAGCACCGAACCCTAGAACATGACACATGATTTTATACACCTTAATCCTTCAAAACCCAGGAAAAAACACTAAAGAAATTGTATATATGTAATCTACATGTATGATATATATGTATGGTATATATGTATGATATTTAAATGTAAAGAGTAAACTTTAATTATGATCTATATAAATAGCATCATCTCTATACTGGAAATATACTGTTTAGCATGCCTTTATAACCAGATTCATTGCATACATAATTAATATGCATTCTGGAAATCTTTTCTTTAGATTATCACCTTCAAAATGTAGCATGAGTAAGAGGAGGACTTTGTTACTATATATCTCATATGTTTTACACTGAGAAAATCTAATGCAAAACATTCTTATGGACATATTTTTATTAAACATGAAATATAACACATCGATAAACATTTTCAGCAGTTCTTAGATCAATTTTTTATTTTTTCCTATAAATTAAAAAAAGTTGACCATTTATACTACATGAATACATAGGCTACAATGCACTTTTCAAAATGAAGACTATAGCCCTAAAGAATCTTTTAGTCTTTTATTTTGATGTGTCAAAATTGAATTACAGTAACTCTATTAGGAATAAAAGAGATCAATATGACTGAAAGAAGAAAGATGAACCAAGAAAAGACAAAACTTTATAAAGGAGTAAGGCCACTGTGGCTAACTCTGTGTTACCAGAGTCAATACAGTAGTCACTTTCAATTTCCTAGTTGTCTTGAGGTTAGAAGTTGGTTCCACTAAGGCAAACATATTTTTTGGATGTCCAGAATGACCAGATATGTTAGCAGAAAGACCAGTTCTTTTAAACTGACTTTTCAGATCACCTTAGCTTAAAGTCAGGTGACTCATAGCATCAGACACCTCTGTTGTGGCTTGTGCTGAAGTACTAGCTGGTATAATATTCAGGTAAATATCGTACTGTTGGTCCATGCCAAGGTAACTGTCACTCATCAGATACAACGTGTAGATACACCTAAAATGTAAAAAGCAGAATCATTAGTTTGGAAATTAGGTGTCAGCCACTTGGAAGAGAGAATCATTAAGAGAACTTCATTTCTAAATTTGTCATACTTTCCAGGAGTCTCTGGAGTATAAAAAGCAACAGAGACAGTATTTCGATTTCTGACATATCCAGTTCTCTTCAGGGCGATCAGTTCTTTTTTATCAACTTCTCCCAATATCAAAAACCATCCCTCATCTTTAACTTTGGGGAATCGAGGAGCCACTGCTTTACTGTCTTGCTTTCCCTGTTAGGGAAAAGAAACAGTTTAGTAAAACTGGAAATCATCTTTCCAAAATACCATTCTTCCTTGAATGAAAAACACCACAAAAACACACTCATGAATTTTTACATAATAATATAATTTACCCAGATGCAAATTAAAATATTTTTGTTATTTCTTTCCAGATGAAGGCTTCTTTTCAAAACAAACAAACAAAGAAAAACAGTTCAAAGAGGGAAAAAAAAAAAACAATACAAGATACTATTCCACTTATTTTGTAAGCTATTAAAAATTGAATGGAAATACTGTTCCCTTTTTGTAATTTCATCTAATGTATTCCAAGTGCTATTCTTAGCAGAAGGGTTAATTGTAAACCTTGTGTCTTTAAATAATGCTAGCAATATTGTTCAAGATTAATAGAAAGACAAAAACAGCACTTGAAGTCTTTATTTAAGGTTGATATAGCAAAAAGAAAGACTATTTCAGTTAGTCTTTAAGACAGTGACTTTATTGCTGTAAGATGAAGATACAATGATGCACACTCAATCAGCATTCGTTTTGTGCTCTGTAGATGGAAAGGTTTTATTGAAGATTTATACAGAAGAAAAAATAGCACCATAGCAGTGAAGCTTCTGAAACAGTTTGATCCAGCTGTTGCTTACAAAAGAGGGATCAAATTCTGGGAGAGGTTTATAAAACAGTGATCACTACATGAAATGCTCCTGCTCCCTCCTCCTTTTCAGTGGCTTCTGGTTAGGAAAGCTGTCTCAGTAACTGGCACAGCAAACAGAAGGGCTTGTGGAGGAGCTCTGACCCTTTTTGCTTCCTACAGATGAGACAGACTCCCCCTGAAGCTATGGTGAATCTGTAAAATATGAGGAGAATATCCTCAGTAAAGGGCTGAGGATGTAGAAGTACAAGTAGAAATTTATAGGTATGGGTCTGGTATGCAGTTTGGAGGTACATGAGAATATCATAGGGACACTTACAAACTGGTTTAGGGAAACAGGATATGTAAGAACATGAGTGGCAGGAGTTTGGGTAGTTAATACTGCCAGTGAAGTGATCATATCTTCTGTTACTGCTTTATAGCACCCAAGCAAATGAACTCTATGAGTTCACGGTTTGTAAAAAATAATGACAGATTTTTTTCATTGACTTTCCTGGCCTAGGATTTTACCTTTACAGTCTATTTACTGTCCTATTGCACCCTGAAAAACCATCTGCCTCACTACTAACACAGAAATGGCTTTGAAAGTGTTTACAATTTACATAATTCTTAAACCATAAAAAAATTGTTACACCGTGTAAAGCATAAATGGATTATCGGAAACTTCTGCACTTGGGAAGGAAATGATAAATTAATCTACCTGATAGCCCATCTGGGTTCTCTGCAGATTTATCTGGAGCACATATTCTTGATCAGCATGTAATTTGATCCATCTTTTGTCATCACGTGTGTCTGTTGTCAAAGTAGGAACAGGCACTTCGTTCTGTGGCTGAACTGGGTCATCCCAACAGCCCTTAATGCTCAGACTAACGTTTAGAATTGGCAAACGGGACAAGAAATTCCACGCCTGTAGAAAAAACAGATCCCTGTGGATTACAAGACAATCTATACAATTCAGACGACTGTCACTGTAATAATAATTCAATGTGCAGTTGATATATTTATTCTATATTAATAATAATTTATTATGTATTGGAATATCATATTTAATAGTACAACTCTTGGGATCATAAACATAAAATACTTTTCCTTAACCTCTTACTCTAATTTCTTCTAAGCAAATAAAACAAATGTGAAACTTCCCAAGCACATTATACATGCCTCACTAAGATTACTGATGTCTGAACACAGGAAAAATTCCTTACCACTCCCGATTAAAGTTTTTTTTCCTATAAGCCACTTAAAAACTAGTATAATTAAGTTTTAAATTAAACTTCCTTAGCATAATCCATAAAGAACAAGTCACTGCAGTGCTAATTAGCAATGGGCAAACCTCAGAGAGTTCAGAGGATCAGTTCAGATAATTAACCAAAAGTTCAACTCCATATCCAGTTATCCTGACTTTTTTTTTTAAGGTTTTATTCCATCGATCTTCATGAACCCTTCTTCTTACAAACCTCCTGAGGAATCTTAAGTCTCTGTCACTTCTTGTGAACTGCAACAGGCTGTCAACTTTCATCTTTGCACAGAGAACCGTTGCTAGAGGCATACAATTTGCGTAGCTGAACGTGACGGTTTCTTCAGCCTTACATGTGGCAGTTCATGATGCATCCTGAAAATGCAGCCCTATGTATCTCTCATTTTGGCCTCCATCAGACAAGCAAAAGCACCGCTGAGGAACTGTTACAAAAATGGAGGGAAGTAATGTAGGCTTTCATTTAGCAAAAATCAGCATATTCACTCGAAATTTTTTGGGGAGAAGAAACAGCAAACTTTGCTTTTGAATGGTGGCAGCGATTTGTGGCCTCGCTATGGGTGAAAAAGACACATGAGGTAGGTGCTGGCAGAAAAACGAACAAAAACAACAACCACCACTCTCTGCCCTCCCTCCTTCCCTGCCATCCTCAAAACAAAGCAGGAATCAGCACTTCACTGATGTTTTCAAAAAACATATGAAAAGCTAGGTAGAGGGCAGGAAGGAGAACAGGGAAAGAAGAATACTGATCTTGGTAAAAAGCCAGCAGATGTCAAAATGGGATCTTGTGGGAATGAAGAGGGTAGGCATTGTCGCATGGGCAATACTAGCATGGAACAGAAAAGTTTTATTTGGAAAAAAGCTAAAGTATACGTATGTATATATTTTGTGTATCGTTTAGACCTTAGACCATCTTGTGTCTTAACAAAATCTATTTACATTTGGATTGTGCTTGATATGTCTCTGATTACTTGTTCTGAGCTAGAAGATCTAGAGTCCTAATAAAAGTTAATTTTGCTTTTTGGAGACATCATTACCAAGATTAACACTTACAATAATGGTGCATGTTAATACATAATTAGGGACAGGGCAGGGAGGGTAAATAGACCTAAGATTGCACTGCCATAAGAAAAGGTGATGTGTGCCTCTCTCACACATCCTCCCCACCGGCTAGCTGTCCTCCCCTGCATTCCCAATATGTTGGCACTGCCATACTGTGGTTGTGCAGCTAGATAGATCAGCTTGCTAATCATTTTGGTGATAGCATCAGCTTAAAGCTGATTGTGGAAGCATATTCTCTAATCCTGTGAGCACTCTGAATAAGCATGAACCTTCAGTGCCACTGAAAGAAGTGGTCCTACCTCCTCCCCTGCTGGCACAAGCATTCCCTAGCCACTTGGCTACAGGCCATTTTGACTGTCAGTGAGAGGGCTGACGTGATCCCTCCTCCCCTCCTCCCCAGATGCTCCTTCCCGCCTCCTTACTTGAACCATCCACAGCATTTGTGCAGCTGTGCAGCGAGCTAGGTCAGGAAAGGTGAAAACGGCACAGGGAGGGCAGAACTGCCCATTTCTGCTGCAGCGCAGACTTATGTTGGATTAAAATGGCTGCATTACGATAGCCTGCCTGAACTAAATGAGAAAACTGATTTAGGCTAAAACTAATCTCTTTCTCTCTTCTTTCTGTGTGCTGCAAGAACAGCTGTGTCCGTTCAATGGAGAAGGTGGGGAGGGCCAGCTGTGAGCGCTCATGGAGCTGCAGTGTAAAACAGGACACCAGTGAATTGCATTAATATTCTAATGCTTTAGCTTAGAAAGGACAGGAAAATTGTAACAGAAAATAGAATATAACAGCTAGAACGTTAAGGGAAAAGATAGCTTCCTTTCTGTCCCAACTCTGAAAGGAAAAGGGGAAAAAAAAAAGGCAGCACCTTGAAGGAGAAAAAACACCAAAGACATTCTTAATTAATTAGTAGTTGCCAAGATTTTGCTACATTTAACATGTAAGATGACACATCATCACACTGGATGAGACAACTTGTGTAGTTACCATCTTAACTGGCAAATGATTTTCTGTTTAATATAAATGTTTTTAAGATTAAGCTTACTGTAGGAACTTTACAGACCTACTGCGTGAGATTCTCCATGCACCAAAGCAATGTACTTTGCTGTTTTCACAAGAGGCACCGTGATCTATACCAACCCGGTGCTCACCTCTTTTGTTATACTTTGGATATCATTTATCTGGAAAACTTTTATGCATGCTATCTTGCAGGACAAGGCCTGTTGCAATTATGTTAGAACGAAGTTTAATTTCAGAAGAGGTAATCCTGTATTAACTCCTTTTGTGGCACTACCTGTTGCTCTGTTGAAGAGTCTGATTTGGTTCTGTTAGTACCATACAAGGCCAACATATTTTATGTGTCAAACGCTGTCATGCTCTCATGTAGCTTTTACAGTGCAAAGAAAACAAAGCAACTCTGAATAACTTTTTAATCAGATAAGAAGGTAATTGTAATACTCCATTCTCCAGGCCTTATGTTTTTGAAAATTAAAGGCAAAGTTAGTACTGCTTGATCGTTGATGCATCATTGACAACAGGCTGCCTTTTTATCACCCATGCAATTTGGAGAAAATAATAGTCATCTTATTGAGGAAAAAAGTCAAGTAGTAGCAGATGAAAATGAAAAAGAAGATCATAGAAACACAGATACTTCCAGAGTAAAAGCAGCTAATACTAGAGCAGAGATAATATTCTTTCAATGTTGAGGTTTCTTTTTTCTCTTTCAATAATAAATATCAGCTTAGTATTTTAAAGGTGCCTAATTGCCTAAGTGACTTAGAAACTGAAAAACATTGTTAAAGAAATATGATTCAGAATGAATCACTGAAAGATGAGGCTTAAAGCCTCATGAAGGTCAGAGTTATAGTCTAAATAGTTTCTGAATTTAGGTTGTCAGCATTTAAAGCCCAGATGACCTTCAGTGAGATTTAGGCTTATAATTAATGTTTGGAAAATTAAGCTCAGGCTCCTACATCACTTGGTATTTCTTGACAATTCTACTTTTTTTTTTTTATTCTCTCTGTATAGGATGATATAAGCACATATTCTCTCCTTTTAAATACATCAATGCACCCAGTGTGTGCATTTACATATGCTATATATATATAACTTTAGCCACCAAACCCATAGATTCAAATCATAATCACATTAGAAATTCTTCATGAACATTTGATAACATCATTAACAATTTTGCCAATAAACTGTCTCCCCAGGACTTAGCCTAATATTCCAAATCCATGAGCAGCTTCAAGAGCTGCTATTTAAAAATTAATTACTAATCTTCTTAAAAGATATTTTCTTCTTTCCAAATATGAAATTTCTTTCTTTTTCCTGTTTTCCCCAAATTTATAAAGCTGAAACAGTTTTTACCATTTTCATGCTAGTAACAGGTTAAGATACGGGTTTAATATACTGTGAGTGAGAAGTAAAAGGTTTATTAGCAAAAAAACCTTATGCATTTTTGTGGTGTAGTTACCACTTTATTTGACTTTGTTCAGGTCTGGTTCCAGAACGCTAGTCTGCAATTTTATATTTTTTCATTATAGAACTATATCATAAAGACATATTTCTTTACTGGAGATATTTTCTCTTGGTTGGCCCCTGTTTAAGTGTACATTGAAAGACTTTACATATGAAGGTACTCAACAGGCAGTCTCAATATAAATTTTAATTCTCTGCAAGGTACTATGATCGTCTTTTCCTGCAAAAAATGCCATAAAGAATATAAAATGTTGGTACAAAAGTTTCACGTTTGCAATGACCTGCATAACACAGTCATGGCTTTGCTATACCCAGTATGGCCATTCTCAGCTCACGGAAATGAAACTTTCTCCTCATATGATGCTGAGACATTATATTTTTTCCTCTTAAATGCATCTGTATTTACAAACATAGACATATAGAGGCATAGAGTCATTCACAGTGTGAACGTACACACCACATACACACAAGCTATTTTTGAGGAAACTGCTAAGACATTTCAATACCAGCCAAACATATTTATCTGAGGATTAATCTTCATCTATTGAATCAGACGAGAACACTGCCATGCATACAATTATTTAATTAGCAGCCAAATCCTCTGCCAGTCAGCAGCCGCTCCAGGCATACTGATGGGGCAGTAGATGCAAATCTCACAGTAGTACTGCTTTTTCTCATTACTACTGCAATTAGCACTTAAATTGATGCTTTAAACATACTAATTTCTGGAATAATTCAGGATTTGTATGTTACCTGGGATCGCCTCACTGCAGAGACGACACCAGATTGCTACGCAAATTGAAGCACTTTTGAGCCAAATAACCATCATCATATCAGACAGAGCCAATTTGCATTTGCTTTTAAAGATAACAGAATGGCAATTTATGCAAATAAATTAAGTAAGTTTACTTCTGAGTTCTCCCTGAACTAATTATAACAATGTTCTAATTTTTTATCACATCTAAAAGTTGGACTGAAATCAATGTGTATTATGTTAGAAATCTGTTGTTAAAGGAAGCCTTCTTTTGATGTCAATACATTTTCTTAATTCAGAATTTTGATGGTAATTTAGTTACAATTGCAGATGTCTGTTATAAACATTTAAATGCTTTTCTTCTTGTTTGCATACCAGTAAAGGGTTTAACTGAAGCTGAACAGTCAAACACAGGACATATTGCTGTCCTTTTAAATATTCAAATAAAAATCATTTGACGTATAGCTTTTGAAGTTTCCCTCTTTCATACATTTATTTGAAATCAATAGGCTTATCATGTGATGAATACTATGGAATATAGCTGTCCTTTGCTGAAAACCGCTTGAAAAAACAATTGAAAATAAGACCCTAGAGCAGCCTCAACATTTTGAGATAGTATTTTTTCTCCTCCCTGTAAAATGTGAAAATTTCATCTGCATTTTCTGTTTCAAATAGAAAATGAGTGCTGGATCTTTTACTAAGGGCATTCTCAGAAAATAAGGTGTTTCACAGACCACTTCAGAAACCAGCTATGATGACACTTGCAATGCATGCATTCCTAGTGCATAGCTGGCTATGAAAAGATGAAAACACTCAGCAGATTGTACGACCTAGACAAGCATCTTTAGAGCAAGAAGATGTGGTAGTATCAGCCATAAGCCAGACAATGTTACTGGTTAACGGAGAGTAAGAGAAAATAATATTGAGAAAACAGGCTGAGAAGAACCTCTGTAAAGCTAGCGGTGTCTTGAAATCGGAGCAATGAATGTGTTGCACTTTATACAGAACATCACATAATATTTGCTGAGGGGGAGAGAGTATTTCTTTTCCCAACTACTCTTCCTTTCCAGTCATACTGATAATGACCACTGATAGAAAGTATTACCTGTGAAATGTGTGCTGTTTGCAATTCACCATCCACAATGGAAGCAAAAACATCCTCTTTTCCTTCACAGGCAGCCATTAGTTCAGGAAGACACTCGATAGGACCTTGGTAACCTCCATGCACACTCTTCCTTTTTCCTTGGCTCCACTTCCTGATACAGACAGCAAAACATGTCCATGGAGGGAAAGCAAACATTTATTTTCAGTTGTTTTGGTGGTAAAACTTGATGCTGGTTTCTGTTATTAAATGCTGGTCATTTATTTTTTGGCAGCATTAATTATTGCATCACCTAGGCATCTATAGAGCTCAGCATTATCTATGATATTAATATTGGCAAAATGTATTTTTATAATGGATTAAAATAAAGAGGTAATTAATATACAGAGTTAAATTTGTTAGAACTTGGAACCTTTCCAGTGATCTCTTGTTCATTTGTCTGGAATCATGGTTCTCAAAATAATCTGTGTGGGTTAATTAATCAATGAATATTGAAAACAGAAACAAAAACTCCATTTGGGAGAGCATCACCGTGAAAGAAAGAGTTTTGCTTCTGTTACATTAATGGGCACAACAATGACATTCAAGCACTACCAGCAGCCATGTGGAATGAAATTGCAAACTTGCAAATGCTTAGAAGAGTTACATACCGAAAAAGGTAAAGGTGTTGTACTTCTATATTGGGCAAAGTAAGCACAGAAGAGTCATGTATCCATCTACCCTGAACCACCATCTGCACCAGATTGGTTATATTCAGAGCAGTCACCAGCCAGCCATGATGTGCTGCAACATCCAGCATTGCCTAATCAAAGGAGGCATACACACAAAAAAGAAAATGTTTAACATACAGGAATTTCTAGGCCTTCCATGGAGGAATTTAATTCAACTCCTACTGATGGCAGTAGGCACCTTTTGAATTAACCTCGAAAAAAGATGGATTAAATCCTGCACCATCAACTCTTACCCTTGGAAAGGTGAGCAATTTACACCAAGGATTTTGGGGGTGGGAGCAGAAGGTGGTATCTTTTCCTTAAAAATAACCTCTCTTTTACATAATCTTACTCAGAGTGAACAGAATAAATCTCAAAGTTCACTGTAAAGGAAGAAGTTACAATTAACTGCAGTATTGGTTTATGTTTTGACATGAGAGCTTTATCAGAATTACTTAATTATTCAAAAAATCCTCGGTCTATTTAAGAACAACATATTTACATTTGTTCCAAAATTAATACTCATATTACTTACCAGTAGCAGATTATTATTACTCCCATTTTAAACCTAAGGACTTAAAAAAAAATCTCTTGAATGGGACTAGATAGAAATCTAAAATTTAGTGTAATGGGCATTTTGAGGTTTTGTTCAACACTGACACCTAACTTGAAATCTTGAAGAAAGATTACAAAATAGCTAATAGTTTACCTAGGTTGAGTGCGACCAGTCAGAAATAACGTTGATTTCACTCTTTGCACTGTATACAGCTGTTTGTTTTGAGAATGAGGAGTGTCTGGCTGTCTCTCTGGCATCTCTACTCTGAATCTGAANAGTGTTAATGGTCATCCTGCCTTTAATGTGAGTTCCTGTTCCATTTATACTTCTAGTTACAATGTTTTAGACAATACAAGTAAAAGGTATGCTCTAAGTATCACTAGCATAAAGACCTAACTCTGCAAAATTCATTACAGAGTGTGCATTATGAGTGGTCCCATTGACATGAAAAAAAAAAACAACGCTTCTTTTTTTCCTAAGACTGGAGTTAAATTCTATTTGGTTAGTCTAAAAGAGAATTTAAGAGTTCTTCCAATGGAGAAAGAACCAAATATGAGCTTTTGGTCATTTTTTTTTTAATAGTGGATGCCGTTATTTGAATAGATACTTTTCACACTATCTACTGTACATTAGAACAATTAATATGATTTATGGTAACATAAATCAGCATTTCAGCTGGTGAAGAAAATTAAGCTATGTGTTAGTTCTCTTTCTAATTTTGTTGTTTAATACCATTGTAATCACAATAAAGTCTGGGTTTTCATACCACAGCACTCTAACTCAGTAGAAGGTCGCATATTTAAAAGTGGTTTGCCATGTAGTAAATTTGCAGTTTGATTGAAATACTTGAAAATGTTTTTCAGGAAAGCAAGAAAACAGTCTGCTATATTGAACAGTTTCCATGCTTCTCTAAATACTATCTTCTTGGTATTAGGAGTTTGATTTTAGGACCACGCTTAAGATATTTCCATGGGTTTTTCTTTTCAAGACAACTTATATTGTTTGATACTTCCTTAGACAGCACATACCTGCATCATTTTAACTTACTTTCCAGCCACTAGTGTAATGACGAGAAGCTGTCCATATAAGTCTTTACATTTAATCAAATGTTTTACAGACAAACAAAAGGCAGCATTTACTTAAGGCAAACTAAACAGTGAAATCTTCTTTAAACAAAGGAGTTGTTTACACACGCAGAGCTATTTCAATTAAATTACACTGATTCTGCAGAAATGCTGAGTTTAAAGACACAAGTTAGTTTCAGTCACGGTCAGTCGCACAGTTTATTTTAGCAGTTTACAATGCAATTTCAACAGGTTTTATTTCAGATCAGGGTGATAAGATCACTGACACTTAGAAAAATATTTAAGGTGTTATCCTGAATTACACAAATGTTGTCTCATTTCTCAGTAGTTGTGTATAAAGTGCCTTTCAGCTAATAATGACCTAGATTTAACATTTAACTTGTCTTTTTTGGAGGAACAGTCATAGCACCCTGAAATGCATGATCCTAGTCACCCTAGAAGTAGTACATCACAGCCCAACAGTAATTGGTTTCTGTCTTTTCACTTGGCTTGCCAAGGTGATTTCCAGGTATGATTATTTTAATCATTAGAAAATAAGATTATGTTAGAAATCACACTTGAAAGGAGCAGCTTTATGGCCTATAGGTGTATGTATTGGTTCACATAATTTTTAGTCAGATAAAGACAGAATTGTTCTCAGCATTTATCAGAGTGAATCTTGTCTTTTAAACTTACAGGATGAGTTGTTCTTTTCCCGCTTCCACATTTTGAAAGATATTGAAGCCTACACATATGGTACTGTCAGTGCCTCTCTGAGTCTGTTGCTCAGACAGTATTTTACCTCCCTCCTATTTTCCACTGCTTGATTCTTGCTCTTTCCTTTCTGCTATTCTGACAGCCTGAAACAGCATGTTCCTCAATCATGAAACTGCTGTATACACATCAGTAATAATAGGCGCACAGTTATCCTCCCTTTTCCACGAACAGCAAGAAGAATATAGTAAGCTGTATTTT
>VXAL01005834.1:0-16516 GCA_013399475.1 Chauna torquata
GGGGGAAGTGTTGGAGTTGCAATTTACTTTTTCCATCTGTGTTCCATCATAGTCTGATATGAAAAGCCTATCTTCTTTCAACAAGTCAACCGTTAATTTGCAGAGAGTGGTTTCATGATGTGGGTTGTTGTCTTCAAGCAATAAGCTGGTAAAGACATAAGCTTGGATTCCACAGGACCAGGGCTTTAGTGACTGAACATAAGGAAGCTATGCTTTACCAGAATGCCTCTATGGGTCCTGCAGACTTTGAGCCCAGAGTGCCAGCTACTGTTGGGGACTGGCGTGAATGGATTTGGTGTTAGCAACTGGAGTCAGATTGTGGGGGTGTGCTCCCAGCCTGTGGTGTCCACAACTGGAGTGAGTGGGAGTCTCAGTTGCCAGCCACTGGGGCAGGAACGGTGTGTGTCCCAGAAACCAGCCAACAGTGGGGGGACAGTGTCAGTGAGGCGAGTGAGAGGCGCAGCAGCAGTGGCTGGAGTGGGACCATGGGTCACACAGCCTACGTGTCCGAGTGCCAGCTGTTTTTTTCTCTAAACCCAGTGTGCATGAGGGTGGCACGTGTGCAATTCACCAGCAAACTTCAAGCAAACTTCACGCTGGACAAGACAGTGAGTAGGAGGCCCCAAGACTGGGCAGGAGTATCAGATGGGCAGAGGATCCATGCTTGTATTCCAGGGGACCCACAAGTGCAGAGTGCTTGTGAGAAGAGCGTGAATGCATGCATCAGTTCACTTATGAGCATCAAGCTGGACTAGCTGGTAAGACAGACTTGTGAAATGGGTAAGAGGACTCATGATCCAGGCAAGGGTATTGTACAGACAGAAGGGCTGTGCTGGTACTCAAAGGATCCATGAATGTGCATGTGCTTGTGAACCTGGAAAAGAAGTGTAGGGGAGGTGGAATGCTTTGACTACTGAACCTTTACCACCTGAAGAGGAGGAAGGGGACTTGACTGTCTATATTTATGTTTTATACATAAGTTGAGGGCAGCACCTTGTCTGTGGAAGTCTGTGCAGCTGGGCAAGTCAGCATCCTGTGTGTGTGTGTGTGTAGCTCTAGGATGCATGCTTAAATTCACAGACAAGTTATATGCCACAGATTCCCTAGTTACCAGTTCTTCTGAAAATGATCTGGGTGGCTAGACTGGGTTAAAGATTAAAGTTATCATTTGAAGGGATGAATTAGAATGGTCACAGTCAAATAAAAGACTGGACAGGAAGACATATATGGCTGTAAGTCAAGCGGTAAGGGGACCAAGGAAAAACAAGGCATGAACCAGATGCTTTGTTTCGACAGCACATTCATTAGTCACAGGGGTAGCAGGTACATGGAGTTTATCTCAACAGAAATACCTGCAGTTGACTAGCACAGGAGGATGTAGATGAGGCAGGAACTATTTACCAGATGATTAGTGTGTCTAAGTTAACAAGTATATTACCATCTCTCTTAGCCCTCCACTCCTCCAAAAACCAAAAGACACTTTTCACTTGTGTTTAAGTTAGACAGTAAAAAAAAGGATTAGTCTGAAAGGAACATGTAACCTTGAATACAGCTGAGCAGTCTTTTGTCATTTTGACAGGGAATGAGAAAAGAAACCTTTGCTGACTGACATCCCTCTTCATACATGCTACTCCATTGAAGGGAAGTAAAGTAAATTATTCTAGCTATCTTGAAAGAGTCTATCTAGAACTATTAGATGTGCTGTGGCACTGTATAAATTGACCGAATTTCATATGCAATATAAAAGAAAGGAAGCAGGCAGATTTTAGGTAGATGTGCCAAGCTAATTAATTCATAATGATTACTTAAATCCACCTCTGTGCTTGTTTCATTCACTTACTAATATTCATATAAATACAAATCTCAGATACGCTTTCAGCCTTTCCTAGTGATTCACATTTCCTAAGCCATGCTGATGAGGCAGACAAGCCTCCAATTTAATTAAAATTTTATTCACAATATATTTAGCAGGTAAATATATGTAATAACAAAGCCAAAGGGAATTCTGCATGTTATTCTGCAGAGAATGTATAGTTACTGATTTACACATATTCTTTTGATTATTACATTTATTCAGTATTATTACATTTATGTTGTGGATTATTTCAAAAAATCTTTTTAAAAACATCACTTTCATTTTACTCTATTTCAATAACACTACAAATCAATTAAAGAAAGGAGTAGTAGATTTTAGAAATGAAACTTTCTTATTAACACAATTGTCTAGAAATTTCTATAAAGAGGTGTATGTGCCTGACGTGTGCCTGTAGACTTAATAACTATCACTTGTAGAACATAAACAAATCTACTAACAGTTGGATGTACGGAGACACAACAGAAAGAAGAGGCATGCTTCAATGTTGAGAGGAGAGACAGAACACACACATACACACACACTCTGAAGAACTATGGTTACACTTTCTACAAACCCTGCTCCTAACTCCATAAAACATTTCTTCCTTACAATGTTCTATATGAAGAAGTTGATCCTTACTCTCAGATATTGAAACCTTAATATGACCACATTTATTAATTTTTTAATAGAGGGAAAAAAAACTACTGAGGAGTATCAGAAACCTTCCATGACTCTAACAGCGAACAGAAAATTACCTGGAGACAACATATCCATTAATCTGCAGAAATTTCAGAATATCCTGTGCTTTTTCTCTGTCCTTGGCTTTTTCTTTGGCTGTGAGTGTATCATAAGGAACAAGAAGAGGATGGTTGCCTCCTCCTACTACAGAATATCAAGAGAATTAAAAGGCAGTTAAAGAGTATCTGTTGACACAATAAGTCCTGATATGCAAAAACACTGTAGTAATAACTCATAGCATGTTACAGTAAAATCTAGTCTGAAGTACCAACAATCCACTTCGGTTTCTTTACACAAACCTATATTTCTACAAAATATTAAAATATAAACTTTAGACATGGTTACATACATTGTTCTATCATAATCAGTTGCTGAAAATACCAGGAACATATGTTGGACCTATTGCAAAAAACAGTTAAAGAAAGAAAAAGTGCTTAACTGTTATGAACATGCATTCTCATTGCAACTTGATTTAATGGAATTGAATATATTTCAATAGATAACGCATCATTTCATAACAAAACCAGGATCTGTCATTCCAACAGAGTACTGCTTTTAAACACTCTGATAACAGCAAAAAGGGTTCATGTAATTTAGCAAGATATATGCATATCTGAAACCTATGGAAGTGATGTCATTCAATTTTATAGTAATAAACCCAGAAAAGTAGAGTACATTTTTCAGACAACTGACCAGTCTCATCAAAAGAATACTGCAGAAACAGAGGGGTAAACAGAATAAATTGCACCTGTATTGCTTATAAATAGGTGATTGTGGTGGTTTCACACTGATGACTAGCTAAACTCCACTACACTGCTGTCTTATTCCCCCTCCTCAAAGGAAGAGGGGGAGAAAATACAATGGAAAAAAGGCTTAAGGGCTGAGATATGGACAGGGAGATCACTGACCAATTACCATCATGGGCAAAACAGACTCAACATAGGGATATTAATATAATTTATTGCCTATTACTAACAGACTAGAGCAGTGAGAAACTAAAAGCAAACTAAAAACACCTTCCCCCCATCCACCCTCTTCTACAACCTCACCCAAGTAGCGCAGGAGAATGGGGAATGGGAGCTGCGGTCAGTCCATATCGCTTTGTCTTCACCGCTCCTTCATGGTCACTCTCTGCCCGTGCTCCAGCGTGGGGTCCCTCACAAAGTCCTTGTCGAACTGATCCTACTTGGTCTTCCCACCGACAGCAGCTCTTCAAGAACCGCTGCAACATGGGTCCATACCATGGGGTGCAGTCTTTCAGAAACAGACTGCTCCAGATGGGTCCCCCATGGGCAGCAGCTCCTGCCAGACCTCCTGCTCCACCATGGGCTTCCTCTCCAAGGGCTGCAGCTCCGGCCCGGAGCCTGCTCCTGCAAGGGCTGTCTGTGGGCTGCAGCCTCCTTCAGGCTACATCTACCTGCTCTACCGTGGGCGCTACAGGCTGTAACATGCAGATCTGCTCTGCCGTGGTGCACCATGGGCTGCAGGGGGACAGCCTGCTCCACCATGGTCCTCTCCATGGGCTACAGAAGAACTTCCGCTCTGGTGCCTGGAGGACCTCCTGCCCTCCTTCTGCACTGACCTTGGTGTCTGCAGGGTTGTCTATATATTTTCTCACTCCTCTCTCTTAGCTGTTGTTCTGCAGTAGTTTTTCCTCTTTCTTAAATCTGCTGTCCCAGAGGTGCACCCAGCATCACTCACTGGCTCCTTCTGGAGGCAGCTGGAGCTGGCTCTTTTCTAACATGGGGCAGCTTTTGGGCTCTTCTCACAGAGGTCACCCCTGTAGCCCCCCCACTCCCAAAACCTTGCCCTGTCAGCCCAATACAGTGATTTATTGATACCTGTCTCTGAACGTAGATAGCTAACTCGGCAGGAAAATAAGGTAGCTATTATTAATATAAATATCTGCACAAAAAACAACATTCTTAGGTTTTCACCTTCACCATCATATACACAATACATTTCTGTGATAATTGCTACAAAACCATAGAGAATGGTAAGGGTAATGATCACATTATCTCAGAAAAAAAATATTACAGTAAGTCTGTAGCAATATTGTAAAAATAAAAGAACAAATTCCCTCTAGAAAATATTGCAGACCTATTCTTAGCTGATTTTGTAAGCAACATATTTTAAAATTTTCCATTAGTCCTGCCTGAGTCTTTTTCAGTAAATGCAAAATGATAGCTTAGTGGACAAGCACTTTTTTTTTTTTTTAGGAAGTATAGCCTTTAACATTGAGATGATTGGTTTTTATTTTGTTATCACAAATGTGATCTAATTCCACCATATTACAGCTGAAGGCAAACATGTAGAAATTCATGCAACTATATTTAGTATATTATGTATCTGTGAAAGTCAGTAAGACTATAATAGATTGCTGAATCATAATTAGTACACTCAAAGTATTGAGTGAAGGGGACTCGCAATTTTCAGTCGGTTAACATACTTGTGTAAGAAGCCTTAAATGAAAAAAGGAAGCATTTTCTGCATTTTCCTATGTAGCGAACAGATACAAATCAAGAAAATGTAATTGTTATGACAAAGCTACACTCCTGTTGCACTTTACAGGTTGAAGTAAATGGAACTTATTTTCATGAAAGCACAAAAATGCTTTAACAGCCCTCACGGTCTCACACCACTAAGTCTCCACTCAGTTCAACAGAGAGATAACAGCAGGTATTATCAGACCTCTTCTTTATCTTTAAGATTAAACTGAGCCAACAATATAATGAGCTAACAAGAGCTTAGTGTATTGAAAGCTTCAACTTTTTCATCGTTAACCACAGAGCTATTCTGTTTTTTTCCAAGTTATACATACGTTAAATTTTTAATATGTGAACAGAAACAATGAAATTAGTGATGAAATCACACAAATGAAATTATGTACTTGCCCATGAATAATTCAAAGCCACCACTTCCATACTTCTATCTACAAAATTTCTGTAAAATTCTAGACTGTCACATTAGCTTGTTACAGAATATTGTTATTTTGAACTTCAACAGCAAATAGTTTTAAATCAGGCTTGCAATATAAACTTAATGTAATATAAATAATCTCATTAAATAACCTGATTTTTTGACTCCCACTAGTGTTTTAAATTTAAAATATTCCATCCTGAATTATGTTTGGTAGTGTGTATACAGAGTACAGAAAAAAAATCCAGGATAAATGCTCATTAAAAACTTCCAGAAACATTACAAAACTGAAGCTATCTGAAATCACCTGCTCCAATGAAACTGAAGTTTGCCTAGCCACTGCCCACCCAATAAAAAATAAAAAAAATAAAAATAAAGAAGGCATGAAAGGTCCTATCACGGAGAATTCTCATGTTGTCAGTATTGCTGTAATGAATTTACCTAACCATTAGAGAACAGCAGCACATAATAATCTGAAAGTCACCTTGCCAACAGAATGAAAAAAAATCTATATAAGAAATATAATCCTCGTATGCATACCTGTACCTGAAGTCCACATTACTGTTCAGTTCTTTATAAATGTTAAAAAAAAAAGAAAGAACATATTTCAAGACTAGAATATATGTATGCATACACGAGGGAAAAAAAACACACTCCACACTCTTGAAGGCCAGGTTTTGCTTGACAGACAAATATACTTAATTTTCATATCAAGAAATTCTCAATCAGAAGCTTCTTCTTCATTTACTACAGCTGCCTCTAGTCTACTCAGTACAATGTTCCTTTGCCTAACACTGCAAATGCTACACAGCTTTCTCATTGAAGTGCTGCTCTGAGGCAAAATCTGCGTTCAAAACTACTCAATATAGTAGATGCATTTAAATATTAGTCTTCCTGTAACCTACAATTTCCCAGACTTAGCCCATCCTGTAGCTACTTAACCTGAAGAAAGTTTAAAAGAAAAAGTCTATAAAAATTAAAATAAAAAACTGTAATAAGGAGAAATATAATTAAAGGTATGGAAATTGATAGCGATTTATCAAAGAACTCTTTCAGCTGTAATTTTACTTTTTCATAGAACCTTAACTACTACAATTTAGCTGTAGGTTTACATATAAAAAATGCAAGCACACAATTAAAAAAAAAGAAAAGTCAAATTTGGTGCACAGTTAGACCTGACATCTTTGGATAACACAAAACCCTAGCTTCAGTCATTTGCAAATGAAAACTTGCTGTTTCTCCTAATATTATTTCCTCCATGTGTAAATTCAGTGTAATGTGCAGAAAAAAAATATCTTTAATATATAAATAAAGAAATGTATTTAATGTGGAAGAAACAACAGTGACACAATACATCACAAAATTCATCATTTAGATAAGCAGAGATCACAGATCATATGCAATTTTTTACATGGAATCAAGAATCTGCACTAGGTTTATCCATTTGTCAATTCAAAACACCCTTTTATATCTACCTGCAATAAAAGAAGTACTTCAAATGAAATCAGAGCCCAACAGGCAATAGTCTGAAAGATCAAAGCTGGAAGGAAAACGTATTAATGTACCTTAAAGTTACTCACAAGCTTTGACTTCTTCCTGTGTTGCAATGGAATTGTTAAATTACTTCAGCAGGAACTGTTACACTCAGTATTATAAAAGCTCAGGTAAACTTCTAGACGCTAAAAATAGCTATAGTTTACATTACCTTTTGCTTCAAGCTCCATTTTCTTTTTCTTTGCCCATATGTTGTGATAGTTTTCAGCCATCATCTCTGCCATAGCCTTAGGAAAATGGAGAGCTTAGTGATATGTGCTGCAATGGTCAACTCCCAATACATTTCTAGTCGATATTAAATAACAACTTTTGTGTACTGGCAGTTTCAATACAATTACACTGTAATGGTTCACTGAAAACAAGAGTTTTTATTGAAAAATTACAATACAGCATTTCAGTAGGATGGGTAGACGTAGCCACGAATTAGGGACCCAATGCTGAAGAGAAAACTGTTAAAAAAGAAGGAACCACGCACGTGAGGAGGAAGAGTACTGGCATGTCAGACAGGGACTTCATTCTCAAAACAAGAACCCTCCGAAAGCCTTAGTAAGGGAAACATAGGACAGCAGACCAGAGGACTGAGTCAAGATTGTTCTTGCTACCTGTAATAGGCAGTGACTATAGGGATACTGCCTTGTTGAGGTGAATGCTCCTTTGTGTGAGTACACTGCTAGAAGCACCAACCATTTTACCAGGGACTCCATAGATGCAGCCAGTTTTTTATTCAGCATGAAATTCTTCTCCAGTGTGCATAACAAATAACTAAATTCTTATAAAACTCTTTCAGACTGGCAAACTAGAAACTAGACCCCAAACCATAAGATAACCCAGAAAAGCTCTCTCCTTTCTCTAACTAGTAGGAACTACTACTCCAGCATGAGACAACTTTTTAAACTCTCCCCTCCTGTCCTCCTGACTGTATACCCTTTAGATTTATGCAGCTGTGGAATTTCTCTAGTTTTCATTTTTCATTTCTTTCATGAACCTACAGTAACACACTTATCGGTACTTATCATCAATAAGTACAGTTAGCCAATTATTTTTCTACTGCTGATTGTTTCATTGCACAACAGAGCTCAGTATAGGCAAACTTAACCCTGTGTTTCAGGAGTGTTTTGTAGCCAGCTTTGAACTCCATGTTGCCTTCATTAGACTGGTACAAATATTCATGCTGACTAATTTAAAATTATCTAGTGTATGTCTACATAATGTTGCAACCATACTCAAAGTAGTAGACTGTAAAACCTAGCATCCCACTCCATCAAATACCATTACAAAACCTGACTTTCTAAAGACAGAAACATCAATTGTTTATCAACTACAAATATTGTTCCAAGTAACAGCAATCTACTGATAGGTCTGTTAAAATCCCACTCACAATCTCATAATACTAACAATGCTTCCTGATTCTCATGTATTCAATTTAGAAAAATGAGCAATGATGAAACATTTTGGGAAGATGGTGGAGAAAAGAATCATAGAATGGCCTGGGTTGGAAGGGACCTTAAAGATCACCTAGTTCCAACCTCCCTGCCATGGACAGAGATGCCACCTACTAGATCAGGTTGCCCAGGGCCCCATCCAGTCTGTCTTGAACACCTCCAGGGATGGGGCATCCACCACTTCTCTGGGCAACCTGTTCCAGTGCCTCACCACCCTCTGAGTAAAGAATTTCTTCCTAACATCTAATCTAACTCTCCCCTCTTTTATTTTAAAACCATTACCCCTTGTCCTGTCATTATCTGCCTGAGCAAAAAGCCACTCTCCATCTTTTTTATAAGCCCCTTTTAAGTATTGAAAGGCTGCAATGAGTTCTACCCAGAGCCTTGTCTTCTCCAGGCTGAACATGCCCAGCTCTCAGTCTTTCTTCATAGGAGAGGTGCTCCAGCACTCAGGTTATCTTCATGGCCCTTCTCTGGACCCACTCTAACAGATCTACATCCTTCTTGTGCTGGGGCCCCAGCACAAGAATGAATGAATGAACAGTAAACAGAAAAAAAAAGCTGATATTGCAACCTCTTTTAAACAGAATTCTCTACAAAATGACAGATGTTTGCAAAGATGGCTTGGAAAATCAATCCAGGACTAAAAGAAATTTTGAAGCCTTTCAACAAGAACCATGTTTTTTTTTTTTAAAGTAACAGAGGATCAAAAATCAATGATGAAAAAAAGACGAAAAAAAAAAAGCATATCAAAGGAAGTAACAGAAGGCAAAAAAAATTGTTTTCAATAAACTAGTAGAAAAGAAAGATTTTAATTGCCAAAAAGGTTAGGAATATTAAGTGTTTCTGACTTACATGCACATCTCTGGAGAGGGTGACATTGCTCATGTCAATTGCTCGAGGACTGTAACCATGGGCTGTATCTACAGAGATCTGAAAAACAAACATGCAAAACAATGGAGTTGTCTGAGTTGTAGACAAGTATTTGATATGAAGAAGTTAACCTTTACAGAGTATTGAAAGTAATGAAAGTACTTAGGGGAAAAGTCACTTTTATCTCTAGAAGGCAAAAGGATCCTATGTAGCCCAACTGAAAATATACCAAGCGTGGTAAACTTAAGTTAGATGTAGGCAAAGGTCTACTTATTTTGTTCTCAAAGACAGAAGCCATCAGACACAAACCCCTCTCATTCAAATTCAAATTTCAGTTGAACACGTTTAAGATTTGAACTCACTATGAATAATGCTGTACTGAAGTTATGATTAAATCTCTGCATTTTCTAGAGATTTTTATCCAAAGAAGAAGCAGGCCAAATCTCACGTAATCTACTTTAAGGTGAATTCAGGCAATAATCACACTTCCAATTTTTCTATTCAATGCTCTTTCTACATCCAGAATATTAAATATGACATTAAATATGACACTTGTCCATTTCCTTCTGTCCTCCTCCCCACTCAAAAAATACCACCATTTTGTCATTCTCTCTTTCTATTGCCTAAATTTGTCACAGGCTTGCTCATTATGTTGAAACAAAAGGTCAAAGAAAGATAAACAATGATGGAGATTCACTGGATGGCAATACAGTGATGCAAGAAATGTGGTTAGAAAAGGGGCATTACTAGGCCTTCCTCTGTGGATTCTGCTATAACAGATAACCTCATGTCTGCCACAGGAACATCTTCCTTTAGAAAGAACTGTGTCCATAATTTCGTTCCAATGCCTGATAATGTATTTAAATGCATATATATGAGCAAGTACAAGGCCTGAAAAATGCAAAGGCCCCCTTTAAAAAGGTAATGTTTGACAGAGAAGAGAATAACATAATGGACATAAAAGCAGCACACAGTTAAAAAAAAAAAAAAAACTGATAAGTAATTGTTTTCTTTTGTTTTTTAAAGCAAACAATGTAAGTATTTTTACATTAACATGAAGATACTGATTAAACATAGTTACAATTTCTCAGCAAAACAGGGGAAAATGCTAAATTTTGTGTGTGATGACAGCATATGATTTTAAACATACGTTTAAAAACATACAATGAGTTTAAAATTAAAATTATTAATGTGATAGTGTACTCTGAAATACTGCGGTGTTCTAGACTTCAGAAACTCTTCTAGTATGTTTATGTAATTTCATTAGAGTATGGGAAGACTGTAACTTATCTACAAAAGCTGGTTTTATATGTTGATATAATTTGAGTCTTATTGTAAAGCTACTAACTCTAAAGAGCTCCTTATGCTTAAAGTACACACAAATACCTGTCAGTATAGTGTTTGGGGGCAGTATTACAAGCACCCAGAAGTCAGAAAATTGGAAGTCAAGAATTTTGTAAGTCAAGAACTTTGGAAGGAAATTACAGTTCGCAAAGTACAATTTTACCTCATCCCAAGTGCTAGATCAAATCTCATGATGTACACTTTCAAATGTCTACAGAGTGGAGGAGAATGTTCAGCAGCTCATTTTTCACAGGTATACCACCAGACTTGCACATAAATTGAACAGAGATGAGTGGAGAGAAGAGGAAGAGATTTTTCCCTTCCATTTTATTTGCCCCAGTGATCTGGCTCCATGTATGTCTCTGTGTATGAGAGTGAAAGAGCAACTCTCCCCATCTTAGTTTAATTTGCAAAATATATACAGCTGTAAGAGAATATACTGCCAGTATAGCTTCATTTTAGTCTAACAGCATTTTGACTTAAGAAGGTTATCCTGAAGAAAAAATATATATATATCTTTAACATTTTCAGAATTTTGGCTGCCTATAGATGCCAAATTTATGCTGCATTAACACTGATTTGTATTCATTTTCCTTTTTTAAAAAGGACAAAATAAAATCCATTTGCATCCGTACCTTTACTTATTTCTTTACTTAGTTAAAGGCATCCATAGCCACCTAACTCCAAAAACATATATTAATACCTAACATTGATGTGTAATCACCTACCAATGTAATAATTCCCCTAAATAATTTAACTAAATCAAGTAAAAACCTAAATTCATATTTCAATTTTGTACACTTTTTGAAAATTTCTATTAGCTCTTTATTTTGGGACCAGGAAAAAAATTCCAGCTTCAGTGAATAGAAATCCAAATCAATCTTCAGTGTTGTATGATTGCTTGTAAAAAATGTTTTTATGTATTTTGACACTACAGGATTATTTCATCACTTGTAAAATCAAAGAATGAAAAGCAGATTTTGCATGATTATTATTTTTTTAGTAAGTTTTCAATAAAATTACTTACTTGACTGGTTTGAGATATGCGACGTGTCCGATTATACAATGCCATGGAATCTCCCTCCCGTGTCCTTTCAATCCGCCATCCCCATGCCAGCATCGTTTTTAGTGATTCCTTGATTGGCCATCGATAAATTTCTTTCTCCTAGAATAATGCACAGGGAATAATTACCTTGTTTATCATGCAGCTGTACAGAGAAAAAAATTAATTATTGGGCTTTTGCTTGGTTATACTGAAATGCAAAGAAATGTACTGAAATCACCCCTCATGGCACAGGGATACTACAATGAAGCAAATAAATCATACTAGATATTTAAGTTTATTTATCATTTCAGAGATGGGAAAAATTCTGGCCTTGCAGGAAGCTGATGATCACAGGGATAAGTAAGAGTGTTAATGGCATGCTCAGATATGAACTCAAAGGTGGAGTGGTTAATTATCAGCAGTAATGTGGTGTTTTGTCTGCTATATGAAACAAAACAACATAATCATAGAACCATAAAAATGTCTACGTTGGAAGAGACCTCTGGAGATCATCTGGCTCAATGTTCTGTTAAGGTCATATTACCTAACCTAATTGGGTTAGGTTATCTAGGGATCTCCCATGTCATGTCTTGAATATTTCCAGCGTACCACTTCTCCGGGCAACCTACTCCAGTGTTTAATCATTCTCAAGGTATGAAGGATTTCCAGAAAGCATTTCTGCTGAAGCAACTTACTCCCATTACCTCGCCCTGTCACTGTGCATGCCTGTGAAGAGAATAACTCCATCTTCTCTACAACTACTATTTAGGTATTGGTAGACTGAGATTAGAACCTCCAGAGTTTTCTTTTCTTTAAGTTGAACAAAACCAGTTCCTTCAGCCTTGCTTCATTTATCAAGTTTTCCAGCCTCCTAATCTAATCTTGGTGCACCTCTGCTGGAATAGAGCAGACAAAGACTAAACCTAAGTCTTCACTAAGCATTCCTGGATGACCCTACTGTAAAAATATACTGGCATTATGGCACTTTAGTTTCACCATTGAGCCATGAGAGAAAACAGGCTGAGTGGCCTACCTATTGTACAATAAAATCTTACTGTCTCTTTCTGAGATTCTGAGGAAGGCAACAACCACACTCTAGCTAATGCACTCAAAAAAGTAAGCATAATGTGACACTTCCATAACGAAAGATGCAATCTTTCAGTCACCCTGGACCAAGAAGGATGAACAAATTCCTCACCTTTTCAGAGAGTAATTTGTATTGTTTCATTAATGGTTGCACTTTTGCAGATTCAGAATATGTTTCACCATATGTCCATCCATTGGCAAACTGAAAACAGTAATAAATAGGGAGGAAAAAACAGGGAAGAGTGAAAAATGATGAAAAATCCTATTTTTATTTGTACAAAGGAATGGAACAATGCTTCTGCAGGTCCATTCTCTTAAAATTTCCTTTCTACTACTTTCTCAGCATCTTCTCAACCAACAGTTATATTATCCACATACAATGAAATGAATTATAAAAAATGTCATCTTTTTGAAAATTAGCGATTCCTTGAAGCAAACATTCCAACATATTTTGTCTTTATTGATTTCCTTTAGATATCTATATAGACCAGAATACTGTGTTACAGTTGAGGAACAGTTTTTAATATTTGGCACCAGAAACAACACAAAGGCATAAAAATCCAAAGAGTTTTTTTGGTAAAAAAAAATATTTTCAAGTCAATAAAATTCTTAAACAATTACCAAGCATGTTTACTCAAAAGTCAACAATAAAAATAATGAAATGCTGAAACATTATTTAAATATTCACGTGGACAGAAGTCCCACCCCCAAAAAATGCACTTAAAGAAAATGCATGTTTATATCTTACCTATATATCAACTTGGAGCATAATGAAAAATAATAATATTCAGAGCAAAATCTTTTTAAGATTAAATGGATACAAATAAAAAATCTTCCTTTAACAGGAATACAGATTTTACCTTTTCCATTGACCATTTGTCATGAGAGTGTTCCGCATATTTGTTAATGAAATATTCCAGCTTTTCAGGGATTGTAATGCTGAAAGTGAAGGGGAAAAAAGCCATTATATCACACATGCTAAATGTGAAGTTTTGTTTTGATGATAACTTTCAAAAAAATAATTTGCAATGCATACATCCATTCAAAGCATCTTACTGTGCTGGTTTCCTCACCTACAGTTTGCTCCAAGCCCCAGTTAAATCAAAGATGAAATGTGACCTATTTAATGGGTGCTGAATGAGAATCCCAGCTGTTGTAGGATTTTTACTTCTTTGACACACATATGTAGGGAAAATTCAATAATGATACCCAGTACTCATGCTTTTTGTCATTTATTTCTTAATAGCATTCATTTTCTTGAGATTAAAGATATAACTCTGGCCTGTAGCTTCACAAATGCAGTAACTTTTTACACATGTCCATTACAAACTAAGTGTCCCAACAGTCCTTTCTGAAACACATCATGTACTTTATATGTTCCTATAAATTTCATTATATACTTGAAGAACTTTAATTTATGACAACTCAGAAGTTACATACGCAAGGGTTTATTTTCCAACATCCCAGTGAATAGCTTAAAAATATTATAAAGACCTCTATTAAAAACAGAAATAAACAAAAAATACACTAGCCCTTAGTTAAGAATTCTTAAGGAGTAAAAGAAAAGCAGCTATCCTTAACTGTCAAACAAGCAGTATAGACAGAAACCTCTTCCAAAAATGATTTATTACATAACAGTACTTTTCTGCATCTGCATTCCTATAAAGGAAAAGGAGTAACTGCTTCTTGATCACTTTTGAAATAGCAAAATCTTCCTCATAAGACAAAGAATTTAGGCAGCAAGAGTGTTACAGTGCCACCTACAGCAAAGCAGGAGAGGGTGGTTTTTAATCTTTAGTCACAATGAGAACAAACAGAAATGTTAAACAAAATTATGTCATATACAGTCAGAGTAAGTTTGCAAGAGCCGAACCACACACAGAGGCCAAAAAATATTCATCCGGCGTCATCATCAGTTTTTGAATTTTTGTTGTTGTTCGGAAGTGTGCATTTCAGGGGGAACTCTACTGACGGTATAATAATATGTATAATATCAGAAATGCTATAAATGGACAAGTATTATAAGGTCATATTAATTATAGCTTTATATAAATAGGGCTAGGACTGGTAAGCAATGGGATGCAGGACTAGCATGCAAAAGATTACAGGACTGGTTGGAAGTGACACTGATTAAAGTAGTGCTTTCTTTGTCTTGAATCACCACAGAATCGTTGACTCCTAAGGAAATGAGGTGACTGATGATTTTGGTAATGTTAAGTAATATTTTATGAGGTTTTGAATGTATTCTGGCTATTTACAATTTTCCTCTGAAAGGATACCAGTAGAAGTCATCTTTGATTAATTAACGGACAGTATAATAACCTCACTAAATTTTGTTAAATCTTCATATATCTTACATACATCTTAGCCAAATGAATTTTAGTGGTGACTGATGTGATTCGTATATTTCAGCCTAGATAATGGCTTCTGCTACCATATTTCGATGTGCATACATGTACCAGCATACTGTATCAAAGGTATCAATCTACTGACAGCATTCTGTTTTCTGAACGATAATACAGACAGAAAGCCCACAGGGCAATTCTTCTACACATTCATTATAAAAAATAGTTGCAACAAAATAATTCCTTACTTGGATGTATCAACAGGTTGAGGATTAAAGTTCCCATCTGAATCCATTGAAGACTGTTTTTCCATCATATTGACATAATTTGATTCCATATAGTCTGGAGGTAAGGCCCCTGCAACTGCGCTCAAACAAGGCAAAGCCAATTTGAACAGTTCTTGTTCATACTTCTGTGGACCACACAAGGGATATAAAATGAATAGTCAATGGAAGCTATCAACATCATTGCTAAAACTCATATAGCTATATGTGAAACCAAGCAGCCACAGGATGGCTTTCTTAGTGTGAAATCGAATTTCTGTTCTGAAAATAAAGGAAACTGACTGCCCAAAACATATTATAGGCTATAGCTAAAGCTGCAATTAAGTCTAGCTCTTGCTGAGGTAAATGGAAAAAGTATTGACTTTATTGGGAGCAACACTGGGCATTTTTCAGATGTCTGGTAAGAGAACATAGCACAAGAACATCCATAGCATTTCTCAATACGTAGATTTGAAAAGAAATTCACAAAATTTTAAGTAGGTTTGTTAAAAATATTCACAGAATGAACAATAAATACTTACGAAAGGGTACTATTAAACCTTTGTCCGACATAGGGTAGTTAGATCACCCTTGGCTCAACAACTGCTAAGCAAAGGACTGTGAATTAGAATTAGCATAGTTCAGTTGGAAGGGACCTACAAAGATGATCGAGTCCAACTGCCTGACCACTTCAGGGCTAACCAAAACTTAAAGCATATTATTGAGGGTATTATCCAAATGCCTCTCGAACACTGACAGGCATGTGGCATCAACCACCTCAAGAGAAAGCCTGTTCCAGTGTTTCACCAACCTCGCAGTATAGGAATTTTTCATAATGTCCAGTCTGAACCTCCCCTGGTGCAGATCTGTGTCATTCGCATGCATCCTGTCATTGGTTACCAGTGAGAAGAGACTGGCACCTCCCTCTTTTGCTTCCCCTCCTTGGGAAGTTGTAGAGAGCAATGAGGTCATCTCTTAGCCCTCTCTGCTCCAGACTAGGCAACCCAAGTGTCCTCAGCCTCTCCTCACAGGACATGCCTTCCAGCCCTTTT
>VXAL01005834.1:34149-45117 GCA_013399475.1 Chauna torquata
AGAAAATAGCAGAAAATTGTAAGAGTTCATTTTTTGTTTAAAATCTCAAAAAACACACACATTACTTACCAAGGCCAACACTGCTATTTTCCAATAAATAGCTAAGATGATCAAACATAGCTTTTTGATTCTGCCTGCTGATGCGGCAAAAATAACATAGGAATCGACAGCAATTTGCCACCATTTTGGGGAAAGTGATTTCCTAAAATGCAAATAAAAACAGACTAAAGCTCAGACTCTAAAACAGGCATTAAACTTGCAAAAGATCATTTATGTAACAGCTGTTTAACGTACTAGTATTTACGCATTGTATTCACTGCATCCCAGTAAAGTTACCTGTTTAGGTTTCACCCTGAACTCAACAGGGCCTTCTCAGCAAGTAAATAGCTCCTCACATTCCACAAATCAAATTATATGCTTGAAAACAAGAGTTGGGTTCACACATAAATTCCAGATTCAAATATGAAAGAATGTGAATGTTCAGATTTACAGAGTGATACTGCATCCATTTTTAATTAATTTCTAAAAAATCCTACAAATCCCTTTAAAACCCAATACGCATATAAAGAGCTATTTCCTTTTTTTTTTTCCTTTCCTTAAAAGCATCTGAAATTACAATGCTAATTCTTCTTCTAGAATGGATGATCATTGGATTCTTCTAAAAACTTGATCAGCTATTGTGCTAATGGAAATTAGTAAAAGGTTGTGGTCTCAGTACCTCCAATGACTGCTCAGCGCCTTATAGGATAAAGCTTTGAACAGCTACATTTTAAATTCTCTGTCCTCTAACAGTAAATTGCTTTACCTTGGATTCTCCTCCACCAAGCACATTTACCATCACTTCCATGACAGTCTCATGCATACCTAAAGCTCTCATGAGATTTGGATGTTGGTAAAATACTTTATTATTCATGATGTCTCTACAGGAAAACAAAAGAAAAATTGGATTAAAATTTTATGACCAGTTTACCCATTATGTTATTTGCAAAGCTGATCTACTGTGTAATTCTTCACCATCTGAAGTGAAGAATTACATTGGGAACTTCTCTAGGTTGAGTCTCTCTCAATCTCTCCTTCCTTCACCCCTCTGCCCTCCCCCCCCACCCCAGTTATAGATACTCTATTTTTTTTTTATGCACATTGCAGAAGAATCTGACCTTTCTTTTCCCATATTATAGTTATTGTCCTAATAAGGCAATAACTAATCAGAGTGTGATGCTCTTCTATTTTCATTCCAGATCTAAAAATATTTTCTGACAAAAGCACAATCAAAACTGGCAATATCAGGTTAAATCTTAAATTCAACTGATGGATATTTTCTGATAAAGCACTCATTGAGTGCTAGAATATTTTCAGCCTTGAGACATTTGACATCTTCCATCAAGACCAAGAAAAAAAGATTGTGGAGAGAATGTAGATCCAGCTACCACCTAAGCATCAGAAACATTAGCTACATAAATGTTAACCTTAGTTCATGAGCTACTGCTCAGGAGGATATTCTTCTACATATTTCAGCAGAATAGATTTGCATACCTGAAAATCACTCCTGAGGATTATAATGTCACTATTTTATACAGTTGTGATATGTCCAATAAAAATGTGTATTTCAAAAAGTAATTACAATTCTACAATTCTAACACCTACAGTTAGTCATGAAATCACACACAACCCAGAAATAAATGTGAAAACAATCAGGTCATGGGAGAAAAGGGTTAACAAGTCACTATAGGAAATAGTTGCCAACTGTCCAGATTTCCTTGTATGTTTCCTATGACCTAAAACTTCTGCAATTAGGGAATTTTCAGCCTTATAAAAGAAGGGACATGAAGAGGACTGATCCATCATTTTACAAGCTGGACATCTACAACAATCAGTAGTACAACTGAATGTAGAGTGTATGCAGTACATCTGATGTAGCTGCCACTATCAGAGTTATTGATGCCCAGTAACTCAGAAAGATTAACTGATCTTTTTCCCCAAAGCCTCCAGCTAGATTTAGTACCAGAGATGATAAAGGATGGGCCCTGCTTCCAAAAGCTACCCATACCACATATCCTTCCTGCAATTACCACATGCTGCACACTATGGAAAATGATGACATTCTGCCAGTTCTTCCTAAATTCTTATTTGTCTATAGCAGCTTTCTTTCACAGAAATAGTGAAGTATATAAAGTCAAAACATCACCTTAGGGGCTGGCCAGCAATACTACACTGTTTTGGAAAGTACGTCCACTTTCAGTGTTCTGTGTAACTGCTGGCTGCATTACAAAACATCACACTTCAGAAAAAAAAAACAAAAAACCTCTTAACAGCACTTCTGAGGAAACTGAGTTTTTAAGCAGCAACAAGTGAATCTTCCATTTCTCAGCTGGAAGGAAAGAATTCTTTCCACTCACAGTAAAAAAATTGGCATTTCTAAATAGGTGCTGGAGCCCAAGATAGGCAATAAAAGACATGAAGAGCACAGCTGGGGAACCTACAAGATAAACAAGACTATAGAAGATAGAAGATATCAAGAAGGGTGTTAAGAACATGCAGCAAGAACACTAGTTTAAGAGAAAATACCTCTTTTTTCTTTACACCATGACTTTCATATATCGCCAGACTGTTAAAAACTAAATCTGCCTGACTCAAAGTCTTAGGCTTTAATTTGTAGCAGAAAATGGCGAGGAAAAAAATGCTAACAAAAAGAAAGCAGAACATGAAATGAAAACCACTCTAGGTTTGGTTCCCTACCTTTTCCTGCCCCAGGCACAACAATGCCAGAATTTAGTAATCACTCAGTCATTTTAGTCTTAGCTTAAATGAAATGTAACAATGCAAATTTAAAGTACAAAGGTGGATACAGAAATACCATTGTTTTCTGTCTGTTGACAGGTGACTTTCCTCTTTACCAAAGCCTTAGCATGAGCACATTGAAAATACTAATAATCATGGAAAATTGATTGAGCCGGTTGGCAAGTTATGAAGTAGTTCATAATGGCACTGCAAAATTATTTATACGCATTATTTGAATATTTTAGATTTTCAGTAAATGGGGGAAAAAAAAGGAAAAATTATTTTGCACAACAAAAGCTTCTCTTCCTGCATTCCTGGCATTCCTTATATAATGCTATCTTCTTTTCTTGCCATTGCTGTTGCTTATTGGGGATTTCTAAAACATCATAGCTGGTGTTTAATCTCATCAGATATCTCTCAGAGGATAACATTTCTTTGAAAAAAAGTGAGAGAGAAAAAAACTCTTTGCTTGTAGAGCTGATCATGTTTTCTTTACACTGTTCTCTCCCATTGCACCTTTTATTAGGTTATATTTTAGTCACATAATTGAGAAAAATCAGGCTGGCTGAACTACTTCATAGTTCAAGCAGTACGAATTACATTCAGTGCACTAGAAAGATGGCATATGTGCAGACATGTATATACAACTCCATTTGCTTGAGGGGTTTGTGTGAACAGCTGCCAGTACCTATATTCATATAAAAATGGACAGCAATCTTGACAGAAATCTTTACAGCCATAGTACTTAAAACATGGCAATGAAATATATTTTTGTAGTATCTTATAACATTACATACAGACCTCAGGGAATGGCATGAAGCTGTGTCAGGGGAAGTTGAGGCTGGATATTAGGAAAATGTTCTTCACTGAGAGGGTGGTCAGGCAGTGGAACAGGCTTCCCAGGGAAGTAGTCACAGCACCAAGCCTGCCAGAGTTCAATAAGCGTTTGGACAACGCTCTCAGACATATGGTTTGATTTTCGGGTGGTTCTGTGTGGAGCCAGGAGTCAGACTTGATGATCCTTGTGGGTCCTTCCCACCTTGGGATATTCTGTGATTCTACATGTTTTTAACTTTTCTTACAAGAAAAGTGTACAGATGCCACTTGCTACTCTCCAAAAATGATGCATATAATGCTACAAAGGCTGTATCTTACAATAGAAAATACTACACAACTAATACCAACGTCTGCATTTATACATGTATAGACTATTCACATCAAAGCTTCAAGCATAACTTTGACGATAACCATACAGCAAATAACAACAAATATCTGCACATTAAGAGACGTTATTTACCCTAATCCACGAATCATAAGTTTCTCTTCCTCCTTCCCCATCCTGACACTGAGCAAGGAACGGATTTGGCCGAGGGATGCAAGAAGGTTGATTGTGTCTTCCACAGACACACTATTTATGGTATAGGTCTTTGGCAGGGCTCGAACCAAGCCACCAATACCATCATACTGGCGATGTAGCAGCACAAACATGGCCCTGACTAACTCTGGGTCTTCTATTACTGATTCCTGGGCCCAGCGCACCATTGTGTCTGAAATCAACTGCTGAAGAGTAGCTGTGAAGAAAATACATAAATCACAAAGTTACCATTCATTGTTTGTATCTCTGCCAGTAGTCCCTCAGAATGCATTATGCAACATGCATTGGAATGAATTCAGTTCTTAAGAAGCACTTTTTTCTTGATATTTCTTTAGCAGACTATCAAACCAAAGCATTATCAGACAGTAAAAGTAGAACCATCTCAAAACCAAAAGCCTACATTTAAAATTAAAATACAGAAAATAAATGATAACATAAAAAACTATGAAGATATACAAGATGCTCACAATGTGGACAGATATCTTTTTACATATTGTTTTTAAGATTTTTGGAGGAATTCAGCTCTTAGAGTTTTTCTTACATATTACGAAGTAAATAAGGAAAAATACACTGTAGCATATGTAAATGCTGTATTATTTATTTATGTGTCGAAGCTGTGTATCCAGTCAAAATTTTGTACTGCACAAAATGGAATCATTCAATTTAATCCATTACCAAATGAAAAGGACCTTCAAAAGAAATAAATTAAAAGACTCCAATCAAATAAATGTGAAATCAGTGTTTGCATAGTTTGAATTCAACCTCTAACGAAGCAAGAAACCCATATCTGGTATTCTGACTGGCAACATTTATCAATTGCAAAGGTTTGAGAAAGTTATGTACGTTAAAACACATAAAATGTATAACACCAGTCTGAGACCACACTTCAGAAAAATTACTCATGAACTAACAGTTAAGACAAAGTATTTGTTGAAGACAAGTGAATGTTGTTCTTTTTCCTGTCACAGGAAACTTCAGTTGAGGTTTGCATGACTTTGTCATATCAATTTGGGACACTCTCAAGATATCCTGATAGTTAAACACTATAAAATGTTGCCTTTAGTACTGACCTAACTAATCAATTTCTTTCCATGTCAAGTGGATAACAGAGAACGTTTGACAAGGAAAGTTTGACAATCCCTGCTGAAGTTCAATAAACTGCCGGATAAATATTCTGGTGTTGAAGAAGATGGTTTATGCAGAGTGAAGATAGAAAATATTTTCAAATGAGAAATTTAAGTGTTGAGTGTAACATGATTTTGGAATAAACTAGGTGTAATTTCATTCTAAACTCAAACCACAAAAAAGTGAAAGTAGAAAGATATTGACCAAGAAGGAGTTTACAGAAAAGATAATATTTAACAAAGAAGAGAATTTTTGCTATGATGTGGTATGATCGGGTAAGGGAAAAACATAAAAAGGAGCACTGTATTTCATTATTATTGTCCAAAGACTGCACCTTAGATATTTCATACCACATAGCATTTTTAGAATAAAAGCATTTAAAAAATAAGTAAAGGGACGAAATGTGTTTTGGCTAATATTTCAGAAGGTACGAGGACTGAAACAAATACTAACAAAAAGGCACACAATATTAAATTTCCTTTGTTCTTTCTGAAGAATCACATGAGCAGGCTGTCAATTTTCTCCTGTTTTAATAAATGCAATACTGCATCCCACTTGCCCATGGGTCTGACTATATCGTGTTTGCAATGTAGAACCCAAACAGTCTAGTCACCACAATAATAACTTGTGTGGGTGCTTATTTGCTCTGGTGGGTTGTATGGAACTAGCTCAATATAATATTGTCTTCCTACTAACACGAAGAGAGACAAACAGGTTTTGTAGAGCTCTAAGCTTACTACAAGAAAAAAAAAATTAGGAAACTGTAGGATTCACCACCACGTCCATCACAAACCTAGCCTCTAATTATCACTGTGATAAATGAAATAACAGTTAAAATCTGCAAAGCACATTTTTAGGAGGACAAAAATATTTCTTACCACTCAGCTAACAATAATAGCTGTCAGCTAAGTAGCCCTCTCATTATAAGTGCCACAGGGAATCTTCTCAGCCCATAATGTCAGGCATTTACATTAAGCAACCAAGTTAAAAGTTTAGTCTCCCTAGAAATTCTATGTAGTCATTGAAGGAAACCAAGTTTCTACCTAAGTCAGAACATCTAAACAGTATGCCCAAAAATTCATTCCTGCTAGTAGGGTAGCCAAATATTCAACCACAATTCAAACAAAAATTTATTTCTGCTAGTAGCATAGCAGCATCAAAAATTAGGGCATCTGAAAGTACCACCATAATAAAGGCAAAAAAAAAAAAAAAATCAGAATTGCCAAGTAAAAAAGTAAATAAAATTCCGTAATTTGTTGGCCCCAAGTGCAGAACTTGGATGCCACTAGTAATGATTCTTATCAAGATGGAAAGACAGAAAGCATCAGAAAAATGACAGAGCAATGATCATAGTCTTGAATTTTAGGTTGGGTGGGGAGTCTTTCTCCAAGTACTGTTTTGCAAATTATGGTCTAATTGTGCAGTCTTCTTTCAGCTGGCAACCTTCATGAAAATACTGATTTGAAGCTGCTGCAGCTGGTTTTATGAGCAAGTTCACACAATCAGGACCTTGCTACAATTGCTGTCTGCACTAACTCCACAAAAAGCAAGAAACATTCTGTAAAAATTATGAATAGAAAATGGATCAAGTGTGAAAAAGCCAGTAGAAGTTTTCCACTACTACCCACTGGGGAAGCAAATCTGCCTATCATAAAATCTTCCTACCATAAAATGTCATGCTAACTGAGCTTGTTTCGAGTCAGAGTTATAAACTTTAAGGTGAACAGATGTTTCACTAAAAATTCGCCTTGTTTTGGCTGAAAATATATGAAGAACTTCCTCCCCTGCTTCTTTTGCTATTTGGAACTAGGATACAATAAACAGTGATTTAATGTTGCTTACAGGATGTCTTAGCATCATCATCAACTGGCTTCTCAGCTTGCTTCTTCTTCAGATTTGTAACTTTTTCCATAAGGTATAGGAGGCGACCCCTAATGGTTAAATCAGTGTTTCCATCCAGGGTTCCATCTTCATCTAGTTCAATTCCTGAAATCAAAACAGTAAAAGAATAAAACAAGTTGCAGCCATGTTTTTTTCTCTTGTATGTACAAACAATCAAACTGAACTATGTTGCTCTGCTCTATTAGAACTACAAAAAAACTTGATGTGTGATATGCTTAACCAGAAATATGGGACAATTGCAGATCAGGTATATGTGCAAGGCAGGAAACTGCAGACAAGAATCACGTAATGTTATTAACTTACTGTATAAATTGTGTACTATGATACATAAAATACATACCAAATATAATTCTATGCTCAACTCTCTCAGTATGGATGTTTCCATGCTAACACTAATGACTATGTTTTGGACACGTGCAGCTCAGAATTATATATAAAGTGCCTACTGACACAGTACTGTTCAAATGATACTAGCAAAGAGTATGTGATTTTAAGGTAAAATAAATCATAGAAGTGAAAGAACTAAAATTACAATAAATATAATTTCTAATGACTAGCCAGAAGAAAGTAGCCACCTTCATAATACAGTGGCTGTTTCACATGATATACTTTATAGTAAGCTCTAGAAGTGTAAAAAAAAATAAAAAATGCATGTGAGGCTTTACAGAACCACAGACTTGCTGAGATTGAGCCTCTGGAGATCCTCTACTTTAGCCTCCCTGAGAAAAGCAGGGTCAACTAGAGCAGGTTGCTCATGACCACATCCATTCAGGTTTTGAATATCTCCTAGGATAGAGATTCCACAACTTTTCTGGGCAACCTGTTCTTGAGTTCCACCCACCACCTTTACAGTAAAAAATAAAATTAAAAAAAAAATCTTAGGTTTAAACAGAATTTCCTGCATTTCATTTTGTGCCCATTGTCTCTTCTGCTGTCACTAGACACCACTGAGAAAAGTCTGTCTCAATCTTCTTTACTTCCCCTGCCCAACAGGTATTTATATGTATTGATACAATCCCTTCTGTGAGGGATTTTCCTCACATTAATCAACCCCAGCCCACTTCTTGTTATACAAAAGATGTTCCAAGAACTTAACCATCTTTGTGGCCCATCACTGGACTTGCTCCACTGTGCTTATGACTTTCTTGTGCAGGGGAGCCCAGCTGTTGGCTCTCTGTGCTGCAAGGGACCTTCACTGCTGCTCACGTTCACCTTGTTGTCCACCAGGACCCCCAGGTCCTTTTCTGCAAAGGTGCTTTCCAGCTACTTTCCAGTTTGGTCCCTAGCCTGTCCTTGGTGCATGCAGTTCTTCCTCCCCAGGTGCAGAGCTTTGCATTTCTATTTGTTGCACTTCAAGTGATTCCTGTTAGCCCATTTCTCTCATGTTTTCAATTTTATTCTTTCTTGCATACATTGCAACTGAAATAAAAACCTTGACCTACACGCATTACTCATTCTAAAATAAGCTCAAAGTAAAAATGCCGTTCAAGTATTTTTTTTCATTTTTTGAGTCTCCAATAAAAGTCCAAAAGTCAAGGGTTTTGCGGGGAGTTCTTTAGCAGTCTTGACTTTTATAAGATATTTCTTCTTCACATTACAACATTGTTATGAACAGATGCAAGAAACTGAGGGGAAACTCCACTGCTTTAATTGTCTGATTTTTTGCATTAAGTACAGTTCCATTTCCATTAAAAGATATTTTATTATATTTTGTCCTAAGAGAGTAACTGATGTTAAACTAAACAAGGATCATCAGTAACTTCATAGTTTATACTAAATCATATTACACAATGGTTTGGATGGCAATCTCTTCAACCAAACTAACTAACAGTAAAGACATTAAAATGTCTTATCAATTAGAATGCAGATATGCTCTGAAATTACTCAAATGAAATGTCTGTTTTCCCACAGTTATGTTGTTCCCTGAGCTTTAGTAGTACTTCTCTGATTTGCAAATTGTCGCTATAATTGTCTCAGCCATTTAACTAGATGTGAACTCCCAAATTGTGGCTGGCTAATCAACAAACTTAGGACTCAGCATATATAATTGTTTTATTTACTTTGCAATAGCCATGTTTTGAATATACAGAGTAATTAATTCTGCTCAACTGTAATGCATCTTCTGACCCACAAAATTAATTTTCTACTTGTAGATTATGCAAGTTACTAATTCTCCATAAAGAAGAGAAAAGAAAATTAATGACAAAACTTGACCAAGTAATTAAAAAAGAGTAGAATGATGGTAAAAGACTAAAGAAATATGGAAAAATCAAGCAAAAGATGAAGTCTCCTCTCCTTTCAAGTGTTATTTCTAAATTCTTTATTTCATCTTTGTTTTCTGTCAACTGACAGTTTTCTTTGAATCTTCCTTTTTTTCTCTCTTTTCACATTTAAAATAAGAATACTGAATTCAAAGTGTCATAATGCACCTTTATCAAGTTTGTGAATGATACCAGTTGAGGGTGGACCAGAAAATACATTCAAGGACAGGGAACACAGCAGGGTATAGGAATGGGCTGGCAGAAAACTCATGAAGTTCAGAAAGGAAAAAAACTAAATTTTCCATCTTGGACTGACCTACCACATGTGACAGTAACAGCTGGGCATGAAGTGGTTAAAGTTTTGCAAAAGAACTTTAGGGGTCTTGTTGGGCAACAAGCTAAAACCCAGTCAGCAGTGCACTTTAACAGCAAGGAGAGCTAAAATATCCTGTATTAGCAGAAGCATAGTCACAAGCTCAAGGGAAGTGATTATTTGCCAGTACTTAGCAGTCATGAGACAATATCTGGAATAATATATCCAGTTTTGGGCTACCCAATACTGGAAAAACGTTGAAAAACTGGAGGGCATCCAACAAAGGCCCATCAAGATAATAGGTGGCTAGATCACTTGTCCTGTAAGGAGAGGAGGAAATTGGGCTTAGCCTGCAGAACAGAAGCTTTCTGGGGGACCTAACAGCAGCCTACCAAAACCCGTGAGGAAGATGTCAAGAAAATGCAGCCATGCTCTTTTCAGAGGTGAACAAGGTACAGTTGTCAAATTAAAACAGGCAGGGTTCTATACTGACATAACGAAAAAAGAAAAACTCATCAATAGGATACTCAAGGCCTGCAACAGGTTGCCCAAAGACATCTCTGTGCTTAGAAGCTTTCAAGACCCAAATGGATAAAGTACTCAGCAACCAGGTCTGTATTCAATGTTGAGTCTGGTTTGAGCAGGAGGCTGCAGTAAAGACCTTCTGTGGTGTCTGATACCTCAATAAGCCTGTGATTATCTCAGTAACAGAAGTATCTTTGAAATGGACCAGCCCAACCAAACTGTCTTGTGATAGACAGGATATCAACTGTGCTTGCTCAACCAATAATAAAAAAAAAAAAATCATGTATTATGAAGTCATATATTGATAACATATTATTATTTATTTGTATATTTTAAGTTAGTGAAGTAAATAATTAAACGTTATTTCCAGTTAAACTGGGGAAAATAAGGAATGGAATTCAGAAGGAAAAGTGCAGACGTGCTCCTGTCCAAAGCTCCTTCCTTGACCAGAGTATTAGTTCAAGAGACATACTGTCACACATTCCTGCATTAGGTTCTCCTACCTAGCAGGATATGATGTGAAAATTGAGCTGCTTGTTTGCTCATGCTGTCTGGTAGCATCTCTTTGTACTGGGTTTATGTGGTGAAGGATTGGTAGCAGGTGGGCCACAGGGGTGGCTTCCGTGAGAAGATTCCAGAAGCTGCCCCTTGTCAGATAAGAGCCAGCTCCAGCCGGCTCCAAAAGGGAC
>VXAL01005834.1:45343-55530 GCA_013399475.1 Chauna torquata
AAGAGCTGCAGCCTGTGGGAAGCCCATGCAGGATCTGTTCGGGAAGGATGGCATCCCGTGGGAGGGACCCCATGTTGGAGCAGGGACAGAGAGTGACCATGAAGGAGCGGCGGAGATGAAGCGATAAGGGCTGACTGCAGCCCCCACTCCCCGTTCCCCTGCGCTGCCTGGGGGGAGGAAGTAGAAGAGGGTGGATGGGGGGAAGGTGTTTTTAGTTTGCTTTTAGTTTCTCATTGCTCTAGTCCGCAACGATGCTCTAGTGATAGTAACAAATTATATTAATCTCCCTATGTTGAGTCTGTTTTGCCCATGACAGTAATGAGTGAGTAACCTTTTTGTCCTTATCTCAACCCTTGAGCCCTTTTCCACTGTATTTTCTCCCCCTCTTCCTTTGAGGAGGGGGAGTGAGATAGTAGCTGTGGTGGAGTTCCACTGTTTAGCTGGGTAAAACCACCACTCTCTTTCATTTATTTTTTACAAATAGTGTACCAAAATGAAACGAAGGGATGGGTATCCTCCAAACAGGAAAGAAGCAAAGTGCTCAATGGAAAATGTAAGTAAGTACACACCCTAAACAAAACCATTCTATAACTGATTTTACAGTATTCATAGATACGAGTGTGACATTTAAGATACACATTTTGCTGCTTTGCTTTTCATCAGTATTTTTGTATTTAAATTTTTACTGTATTTCACATTTTAATGACATGGAATTTAATACTTGTTTTTATTGACTGGAGTGAAGAAATCAAAACTTCAGAAATTTAACTGCTCCTTTTGCCTTTTTCTCTTTCAATAGACAAACATATATGTTCATTCATGTCTGAGAAGAATGAACCACTAATATTATGTTATGTTGTTGTTAACATGACCATACTCAACTTGTTAGAACAAAGATGACCTACACTGACCTATGTGACTGCAAAGAAGAGGAGACGGAGCAGAGGAACTCTTTGAATAATAGGTGAGCTAAGGAGTTATCCAGTACATTAAACTCAAAGAAATTCCCACAGAGTTATATGAGTGGAAAAAAAAAAAAAAAAAACAGCCTTTTCCCTCATGAATCAAAACATACTGTATTCTCTTCTAGTTTGACCACATACGAGGATAAGAACTTTTTGGTTTTTTAACTGCAAGCTGCGTATCTTTATTTGACAGTATTTATTGTTGAGATAGTATAATCGCTAAACTACTTAGCTGCTTTTTATTTCCCTAAAAATATTTAGAAAGCTTCTAAAGCTAGTATAATTTAAAAAGTAAAAATATTCAGTAACAGGACTTACCACAGTGTGTCATTAGGTCTTCATGGAAATCCAAGAGTTGATCCCGAATTTCTTCAGGGCAAGGACAATCGTTTTTATCATCTTTAAAGTTCAGCAGCATGTTAATCTTAAAACAGAGAATACAAAGGAAAGGCAAACAACACTGATTTCTAAAGGAAAAACTTTGAAATCAAAAAGAACTCTGCCACACATTGAGCAAAACAAAAAATAAATGGTCAGTTATAAGCAATACCTGCTCCTGAGGTGGGGATCGAAATTCCTTTGTTTTTCTAGCTGTCAGAGCAGCAGACATGTTCAAGGCCTGCATCACCTCATTGTACCGGAAGCGCTGATTCTCTTGAAGCTTGGCCACAAAATCATCCGAAAACGCTACGATGGCTTCTATCCGGTGTCGTACCTGGCAGTCACACAGGTACTGGAGCAGATGACACATCTGAGAAAATAGCATCATAAAAGTAAGCAGAGTAGGTAAATCAAGAATACTCCTCTGTATATTAATGCAAATAAGGATAGATTCCTTACAGAAGCAGTTACTGTCAAATAAACTGAATCAAATCTTCAGTTTAGTCTTTTTTTTTTTTTTTCCCCATTTACTGCAGTTTTCATTTACTGCATCTGAAGTGATCGGCAATACATCCTACACCAGGAATATCTGCCATCTGCAAGAGATTTATGTGCCTTGGACATATAAAATGTAAAACTCCAATAAAAGTTATAAGACATTGTATTTACTCCTTGCTTCTATGGAATTTCTTTTCTGTCTGGAGCCACAAACATGAAGAAACTTCATTGAGAAAGTAATTCTATTTCATGAAACACTTGTTTGATCCGTTGTGAACAAGTTTATGCCATCAGGAAGGCACTAAATCTTGCCATTTCCTCCAAGGAAATTACTTCTCTATTTAACCACCATCAGACTGCTGTACTCCTTGAAAGGGAAATTACCAGGTGAAGAAAAAAGGATCTGTGAAGAAATGGGAACAACCAGCAGTATTGTTACCTGTAGTTTAACAGGTTCAGGAAGTTTCATCTGAAGGAGTCCTTCCTTTGGCACTTGCTCCCCTTTGGTTTCTTCCTCTCCTTCTTCTGACTTGAGCTCATCTGAACTCAGCTCCTTCTCTGAGAAATCACTTTCATCCTCCTGGCTCACAGCTTCTTTGAAAACCCGAGGCTCAATCAACTGCAAGATGTGTTTCAGATCTCCATTGTGGAAGATTCCCATAATTAGGAGGGTGTAAAAGAGCTTGATGAGAGGGACAAACAGAAATTCTGTAGAACCTCCAACTGGATCTCTGACATGGAGGCTGCCCTCCTGAACAGCTTCAGTCAGCATCTCTATTGTTTTGGCCTTTAAGATTTCTAGAGGGAATTCAGGACTGAACTGAAAGCATTCACTGCTAATGCTTACAAAACTCGGTGAGGAGAACTGCATTCTTGGCCTTAAGGAAGTGCTAAGTCCTATACCAGGCAAGCCATGTTTTTTGTTTTCATCAGGAAACAAGGTAATGCTTTTGGTCTCATCTGTCATTGGAACAATAAATTCATTATTCATCATTAACCTAGCAGTTGCATAGGTATTGAGATGAATGTCAATGAGTAAGTCATAATATCCTGCACGTAATAATCCTGGCATATATTTATTTTCAATAGCATACAGGAGCTGAGATTCATCCACATGGCTACACATAGCATGGGCCACTCGGTTGTTCCCTAAAGCACAAACAGCTGAATATAATCGGAGGGTATGGTAGTGAAATTTCAGCAGTTCTTCTTGTTCTGTCAGCTCTAAAATATCAATTGTTCTGCAGAGAAAAAACAATACAGTAAATTCCATATCAGTGCAAAAACTTACTTAAGAGAAGGAATTCAAAAATTCTTCCTAAGGATAACATTGGCACAATATCATTTCTAGAGATGGATTTTTTCCACTTCTCAACTTTCATGTGAGAAACACTGTCAACCTAAGAAGCAAGGACCAAGAACACAGTTTAATCAGCTATCTATTCAAGTTGCTTCTAAAGTACAACTTCATCTACTTCCAATGGGGAAAGATCAAGCTGACTTACTTAACACAGAACAATTCTTCATACTACAAACAAGAAATTGGATAATTGAAAATGATTGTTTTTAAACTAGTACAGATTGAGATATGTCATTTATTGTCTTTAAATTTAGGGCTGCAAAATGGAAACAGACCAGTTAATTGCAGTTAAATTAACTCTGCAGTTAATTTGCAGAGGGTTTGTTTGTTTGTTTGTTTGTTTAGAATTCTCACCAAATTTTTTAGTGATTTAATTTTCAGGTTTGGCATTGGCAAAATGCTGCGACATTTACATAACAAGTAAATCTCAAAGATACATTTTTCCAACTATTTAAACTAAATTTAGGAAAATTAAAGTACTGGAATAAATAAATTGGTCACAAGTTTTTAAAATTATCAAAGAAAATCAGATCTTATTATTTTAAAAATACCAAAGAAAATCTGCCTACCCTGCAGATTATCTTTAATAATTTATAAACACCACTTCTTTCTTTTTCATTCAAAACCTACATACACTATTAAAGAATTTGGAGAGAAACTACAAGAGGTTGGAAACACTATAAAATGATGCAGATTTTAAAACACTGAAAAATAAAATTAAATTTGATTATTAGCTAAATCAAAACACATTGCCTTTATTTACATGTATTATAAATACAGATAAAAAATGAGACAGAGAAGGATTTGGGCTTCTTTTATAGAAAACTTTATTACATGTCTAGCTTCATAATCCCAATTTAGCCCTGATATCCTTTTACACATAAACAACATTAACCTGTTTTCTTCAGGAATGTGAAGGGCCATGAACTGCAAAGGATTCAGGCACTGTATCATCCAGCCTTGACGTTCACTGATCCGAGAGACATCAACCTTCAAGAAGTGGTTTGGCACTCTGCTCCAAAGCACATGAGTCAGAAACTGGACATGGAGACGTGGAGGGCATTGAGAGACTGGGTTTTTGTGTTCACTTTTGAATAAGCCAGCAGATAATGGCATTACATTCTGGAGAAGTCCAACAGAAGAGAAAATCATCTTTACCAAACAATGAATATATGATATGATATTTCTCAAGAAATATATTCAACACACAGTACAGTACAGTGCAACAGGCAATTTTCAGTAGTTTGTACAATCAGGTGGTAACAGTTGGCAGATTAGCAGCAAGAGAGCATTTTCCACTTTTTTTTTTTTTTTTTAAATAGCTGAATTTGAAATAGAAACTTGAATGGAACATGTGTTCACTTCCTCAGACCAGAGATTTGAACCTGACTCTTCTTTTACCTCTTTTGATTTCTGAGTCATCCATCTATCCAAAGGACAGAAGTCAATTACAGCTCAGTTTTACCGAGTGCACTGTTTAAATACATCTCAAAACTCTTTTAAAATCCTAACCTAATCTGCAGATACACCGGTCATCCATGTTCCGTTTAGAGAATAACAGATTTGCCTTACTGACCCCAATGACTTAATTTCATCATGAAGGGTGAGATTCAGAAACTTCAATGGGACTTTGCAATATCTTCTGCCAATGCTAGTCAGTTATAGCCCTTTTCTTCTAATGTACAGCATTTTAAATACATTAATTAAGAACAGAAACAGCAACACTGCAAACACTTGGAATAATAAAAATGGGCCCAATACAAAGAACTTATTGCATGTAACAATTAGCAAAAAAAAAAAAGAAAAAAAACAGCAATATCTGATATGACATATTAGTCCTAAACCTGCACAAAACCCAACCATTATTTACCTTTATTCTACCTAATTCAAACTGGAAAACATTGGGGCTTGTAGCTTGAGCAAATACAGCAGGAAATAGCTTCGTACTCGGTTCAACCTACATCAAAGATGCAAAAATATTTAATCACTTAAGACAGCAAAACAATATTACATATTTTAAAAAAACTAATATCTGTATGGAAAGCCAGTAAGTGCAAGCTTTTGAATAAAACTCCAGAAAATACAAATAGGAGGAGAAAATTACTATTTTAACAGTGGCAATTACTTTTTCCTCCAATCTTGTAACAAATGTTCTGATAAAATGAAATCCAAGGATTCGGTTTCCCCCCTCCCATTGGAAGACATCATCAAAAAAATATTCACCTGATAGTAAGTGCCCAGTTCCTTGCCATTAGCTGTAAACGTCAGCAGGCCACTGGCAGCATCAACTAAGCAACCAATCTCCAGACCATTATTATTACGTCCTTGTCCAGGGCTCATGCTCTCTCCTGCGCACACCATATAGCAGTTGCTGCGTTTTATACTGAATGTCAAAAGACAAATACATTTATGGATGGTGTGTAAACTTTATGTAGTGGCCTAAGCAGAACTTTGTACAGCTGCAACCAACAGAGCCTTGTGGCTGAAAACAGCAGCCACCATAGTCAATGCCAAAATTCAATGAAACTTAGACTTCATACTTTAAAAAAATAAAAACTGAAGATAACAAAACATGAACAAGCTCAAATCTGTTGTAAAATTCCAAGAGACAAAACAAATTTTACAAATTAACGTTTTAAATTGCTTAGTGTTGAGCATAACAGAGCTTCTGTCATGGATCACAAGCTGAAATGCTGAGAGGCACTGTCAGTACGACAGCTTGCCTGCTCAAAACAAAAAAGTTCCAAAAATAAGACAAACTATTTTGGTCTACTTTGTACCAGTTCAGAAGCCAATAGTTATAGGATCATGGTCTGAATGACTGAAGCTACATGTAAAAGCTGCACTACTCTTTTAGTTTTCAGTGCCTATTGATTTGATTAGACCATTACTCCACTGTTTCCTTTTGAGCAACAGGAGAGAACACTATAAAGTTAAAACAGGACCACACTGCCTGTCCTTCTTCCTACTATAACTTTTTTTTTTTTTTTAAAATCAACACAATTATATTAAGGGCGGTGGATTTACAGTTTATAAATTGTTAGTTGCCTTTATGGATTATAAAATACATATCCTTTCAGGTAAATCGTAACCAACCTCTCATGAACCTTCCCCTTTTCATCTCCCAGTGTCACTGTGACAGTACGCACTCTGTCCAAATCAAAGCTTGTGTCATACTGATGAAAGTCAGACGTGATCCAGCCCACCCAGACATTAGCAGGTTCTTGACCAGGAAATATTCTCACTGAATAATAGTACTGTCAATAAAAAAAATAACGTCAGAAAATGTTAGTATTTGGTTTTGATATATCAGTTTGATTCACAATTCCTTTGTTGCTCTAAAATCTGAAAATGTCACCTCTTTAAAAGTAGCATAGGCTTGATCAAGTGCAATTCATAAGCAAAGAAACAAAAGGATACTAACACAAATCAAACTACAGCCAACAAAAGTATGTGTGTTAAAACAAAATGAAAAATGGAAAATAGTACAGATGCAGCTTATCGGCTTGTATGGTCAGCTTCCACATCATAGCATTGCAGGCTATTTTTGTACTCCAGCTGCACTTTTTACACCGTAGGTGAATGTCAGTTTCTAGTATACTAATACCTTTCAGAAAAAGAAGAATATGTCTAAAAGAGGAGGTTTTTTTCTTGTCAAAGAAAGATGCACAAAAAAACTGTATTACTTTCTTCACTGGAAACTCCATGAAATAAATGCTGAATAAACTTAGGATGGATGCGTTCAAACTGCCCTGAACATCGACCTGTTGGTTTAATGCATTCCTTCCTGTTTATTCCATTATTCTAGAACTATTCATTCTTCCTCTTTTGGTGTTGTCAACAGTAGTTTCAAAAACAGATTCAAATTAATTGATGACTTTCCATATGGAAATTGTTTTAGATTGACAGTCCAGTCAAACCAAAAGGAACATAACAGTCTCAAATTCAGTAGTACAGGACCACTGCAGACATTTAATTCAAAAACTGCCTGAAAATTAGTTTCTGAAATTCTTAGAAGCAAAAAAAATGTAGTTATACAAAAGGCAAACAGCTAAAATACAAATCCTATGTTACCGTACCGTGGAAGTTTGCATCAAATAATCATAGTCATCCCTATCATCTGCTAGCACATCCTCAGTAAGCCTTGCAGAATGGCTCGTGCTATAATCTGGCTTTGTCCTCCTGAGCATAAATCTGTAATAAAATAACTAAAATCAAAATCAAAATCTATTTGAAAAGCTCAATAGATTGGTATATATACACACAGCAGTTTCGTATGAATACTGGTTTTAGAGTACATTTCACATGATGATCACAAAAACATTCACAATAAACCAAATGACAGGTTCCTAATAGCTGGAAAAATGTTTTCAGTTTTAATCTATATCTTGCATATGAAGCAACTTAAGCATATGAAGGTTAATTATCCCTCTTACTGCGTTATATCCAAATTTAGGGCAGAATTAGGGAAAAATCTCTGCAGATCTGACCAGCATTTTCTTCAACCACTCAAAAAAAAAGTATTAAAAAAATATATAAAAATAAAGCCTAATGTGCTACTAACCTTTGTTTAAGACGTGAAGGCTTTTCTTGAACATAATCTTTATGGTTATTTAACTCTGGTTTTGTGGCATCTTTTTCTCTTTCTGTCCTGTCAGGCACTAGATGACCATGAGCAGTTTTCATCAGAACCTCAAAATCAGAATCAGCATCGTAATCCTCCAAATCATTCTTTGGGCCAAAAAGACCAGTGCCCGGTAACCCTCCTGCAGCTGTTCTGGAGAACACCTCAGCACATTCAATGGGCATACTTAATCGAAAAAACATGACGTCTGTTTTACTGTTCTGTGAACCAAAGGACTTCTGCGTGACCTTCAGGCAGGGGCAGCTGTCTATGGTGCCATCAATTCTCATCACCTATCAAATGTAAAGATGTAGTTGTGTTGAAGCTGATGCTTTTCCCCCTGTTAAACATTCAAGTTATATTTCTAGAATGAGCACCTATGACTTGCAGAGCTTGCAACAGCACACTGTCAACAGTTAAATACATTGTAATTATGTACTTTCATTTTAAGGGGAAATGAGTACTGTAAGGAATTCCTTTGTTAAATACAAAACACAAAACAACGTTCTTTCTTATCATAGTTCTTTGCAATATAAGTCCAGCACTGCCCAGAACAACACAAAACAACTAATAAAGTATACATGCGCAATAAAGAATACAAATTTTCTAAATACAACAGTGTGATTCACATCAGCTGAAAGAAAGTTCCTATTTTATCAATTTCAGAAGGATTTCATGGCAGACTTCAAAGGCATGAATTAAATTTCATCAAGATGCACAACTGATTGGGTCATAAGTGTTGACACAACTGGCTAATAAATATTTATTAAAATCAAAACTAATTAGTTATGGAAAATCACTCGAGAAAGTGTACACATCAGAACACATGGTATGTTATGCAGAAATGCCCGCTTTCTGGAACTTGTTTATAAGCATATTTCTCACTCATTGCACCAGGAGCTCCTAATGAGGACATCCTGCAGAGTTTTTGTAAGAGAATTTCATGGTTATACACATGACAGATTTCATGGTTAAAGAAATACTATCAACCAAATAATTGCATTATATGCAACTCCACTGAATATAAAAAATTTGTAATAGGTGCAAGGTTTGTCCAGAATTGGGTCAACATACCAAATTAAAAATCTTGTCTAGAAGCACAAAAGTGGAAAGATAATTAAAAGAGACTCATGGAAGAAGTGTCTAGAAACATTTTAATAGGATCACAAACCTCAATATGTTCATGATTTTGTGGCACTGGTAGAAACTGAGGGAGCCTTTTACTCAGCCAAATGGTGATGTCTCTGTTTGTATTAACAGCAAAGGGTTCATACCCTTCCTGTAAGCCACAGATAGTGAAAAATTTTAGAGTGCTGACATCTTTTCCAAAGTTCATTCTTCCCACTTGAGATGGGCCCAGGCTGCACACAGGTAGAAATCCTTAAAACAAGATGAAAAAAAATGTGGGTTGTGCACCACAAACATCAGAAAATTGTTCTCTTCTGTAAACCAATTAAAAATATTTTTTAAAAAAGGCATAAAACCAAACAGTATAAATGCAAGCAGCCACCTACAGCACATCACCTCTTATATGCCATCAAGTACTATATCTCAAATCTCATTCCGGAGATAAAGCTCTCTAATACCCATTAACCTCTTCACAAAACTGTCAATTCACTTCACAGAAACCTAAGAGCCTGACAACCAACACTTGGTTAAACTCTCTGCTAAAGTGGTAGACTTTTGCCAATTTCACTCCAAGTCTAAAAATTTTTGATATTCCTCCTAAAATTCCAGTAGTTATGTTATTTTGACAGAACCTCAAAAATTACTTTAAAAGTAATATAGGTTTGTCCATACAGCTATATTAGTGGAAAAAAAAATGCCCCAACTGCATGCCATAGACTAAAAAAACAAAAATTAATTACTTTTAAAAACTCATACCACTATGCGTTACTGGGTTTACGTGGCAAGGTTTTGGTAGCAGGGGGCCACAGGGGTGGTTTCCGTGAGGTTCCAGAAGCTGCCCCATGTCAGATAAGAGCCAGCTCCAGCCGGCTCCAAAAGGGACCCACTGCTGGCCAGAGCCGAGCCAATGAGCGATGTTGTTTGCGCCTCTGTGAGAGCAGATTTAAGGAAAGGGAAAAAAACTGCTGTGTAACAGCAGCTGGGAGAGGGAGGAGTGAGAAACAGCCCTGCAGACACCAAGGTCAGTGAAGAAGGAGGGCAGGAGGTGCTCCAGGCGCCAGAGCAGAAGTTCCCCTGCAGCCCGTGGTGAGGACCATGGTGGAGCAGGCTGTCCCCCTGCAGCCCATGGGGTACCACATGGAGCAGATCTCCTCGCTGCAGCCCGTGGAGGAGCCCACGGTGGAGCAGGTGGATCTGGCCTGAAGGAGGCTGCAGCCCATGGAGAGCCCCC
>VXAL01005834.1:55557-71448 GCA_013399475.1 Chauna torquata
AAGCGATATGGGCTGACCACAGCCCCCATTCCCCTGTGCTGCTTTGGGGGAGGAGGTAGAGGCAGAGGGGGAGCGTTTTTAGTTTCCTTTTAGTTTCTCACTGCTCTAGTCTGCTAGTGATAGTAATAAATTATATTAATCTCCCTATGCTGAGTCTGTTTTGCGCATGACAGTAATTGGTGAGCAACCTCCTTGTCCTTATCTCAACCCTTGAGCCCTTTTCCATCGTGTTTTCTCCCCCTCTTCCTTTGAGGAGGGGGAGTGAGAGAGCGGTTGTGGTGAAGTTGAGCTGCCCAACACGGTAAAACCACCACATCTGTGACTCTGGATAATTAGAACTGACGATATGATACTGTTACTTCTTTGAATTTATATTAGCATTTTGTTTTTTGGTTTTTTTTTTTGTGTGGTGGTGTTTCTTTGGTTTTGTTTTGTTTTTTTTACTTTTGAATCAGCTTCACATTTATATGCATCTGCTTCTGCTCTCCTACTGTTTTTCTAGTACAGGGAATTCAGTCGTGACTCTTTCACACTTTTAAATAACTTTTTTTTTTTTTGCTCAGGTTCAGAATCACCAAGATAATATCATATTTCTTCTACTCCTTTTGACCCCGGCTCATTTGACCCATCTACTAACAAAATGTAACAATAAAGTTTAAAAAAAAGACGTTCAACCCTGCATGTTTTCTTTTTTAACAACAAATGTAAAGCACTGCTCAATTATTCTGGCTCAAGTGAATCTAACAGGTATTGAGGGGTATAAGGACAACATACAACTAGTTCCTCGCTTTTCTTTAAGCTGTCCAGATAAAAAAAGGCAGAACATCTGTCCATGACATGTTCTTTGGAGACAAAAGCAAACTGCACAGCACCATCTACAGGAACTACTGCTCACCAGATAAAAGATCAGTTTTCAGTACTACCTTCAAATTTTTTTTTTTTTTCTTACAGATACTCAAGATTCACTATCATGCGTATGTATATTAGGTATGACATATTTAAGGCCATACACTGTCAGCCATAAGCTCAAGTCCAGATATTTTACCTTCACAGGAAGGCTCTTAAATCACAAGGCATCTACTTCTCAGATAACATAGATGTTTAGACAACTTGATTTATGTGTATTCTGCTAGTGCAAATCCAATGATAGAAAACAATAAAGAGTATTTTCCAGTTTTACTGCTGAGAAGATGGTATTTCTCAAATAGATTAGTCTGTCATAATCCTAAGGAGCAACTCTTGTTGGCAGTACAACCTAAAACACAGCACATGAGCCTTATTAGTAAACTGGCAGAGTGCCTTATTTCCTTTTCACTGTTCCTAAGCGAATTAAAACCACAGAAATGATTTACAGTCAGACTGCATCCTTCAAAGCAGGACCCTGGGCTCTGCCACATCTTTTTTCTAAAGTGAGAGGTCTTTCTGCAGCAGCACATGGCATGCACACAATTCACTAATAGAACTGACATGCAGAAAAGTCTCAATGCTTTTAAATAGGAGCCATTAACAAAAACTAACCAAAGCCAGCCTTAAAAAATGAAAGCTCTACAAAAGTCAGATTTAATTTGGGTATTTCATATGTGTGTTTGTATGTACACACACATAAATATAGATGCTCCCCAGTGAAGTATATACAAAATACGCTTAATATAATCAATATTTGTATAATGATGTGGAGTTACTAAATCTGAAATCAAACAGAATATTCCTTTGACAACAGAATAGAAGATCTTTCAAAGGAAAGCTTTTTCCTATAAACACAACACTAGAAGAACTTAATGTGAATTAAAGGGCTATTGAGAAAAATCGGAGAGGCTCAACACTGAGCCTTAAACTTCTGACATGGCTACCAAGGCCTTAGTACTCCATGTCAACCTGGAATTATTTTAGCAATTTCAGACTCAACAGAGATATGTTTAAATCTGAACCTGCAGTTAGAAACAAGTACCATGAAAACTACACCACTGTAATTTCATCAACTTTGAAATCAATATAGTGATCAAACTGCTATCTGCAGAATCTCATGAAATTCCAGTTTCTCTCAGAATCCCTCACTGCTCAGTGGGTTTATGTTGCCTAATAATTGGACAATTGTTATAATTTCATGGCACCAGGATGATTTTGTGCATATATCACTAACACGATGACATTCAGGCATCCCTGTCCCTCAGTGTGTTATCAAAGTATTTAAAGAAATCTGTAGGCAGTAAAGTAACAGGCATGAGGCTAGAAAACTGGTGGCAATTATCTCATTTTAAATCAGATCAAGTTTTTCCTAATTCCTATCATATGGCAGAAGAAGAAAAAAAATTGTCTGTATTGGGTTTACGTGGTAAAGGTTTGGTAGCAGGGGGGCCACAGGGGTGGCTTCCGTGAGAAGATTCCAGAAGCTGCCCCTTGTCAGATAAGAGCCAGCTCCAGCCGGCTCCAAAAGGGACCCACTGCTGGCCAGACCTGAACCAATGAGCGATGTTGTTTGCGCCTCTGTGAGAGCAGATTTAAGAAGGGGAAAAAACTGCTGCGCAACAGCAGCTGGGAGTGAGAGGAGTGAGGAACAGCCCTGCAGACACCAAGGTCAGTGAAGAAGGAGGGGGAGGAGGTGCTCCAGGCGCCGGAGCAGAAGTTCCCCTGCGGCCTGTGGTGAGGCCCATGGTGGAGCAGGCTGTCCCCCTGCAGCACATGGGGTACCACATGGAGCAGATCTCCACACTGCAGCCCGTGGAGGAGCCCACGGTGGAGCAGGTGGATGTGGCCTGAAGGAGGCTGCAGCCCATGGAGAGCCCCCGCAGGAGCAGGCTCCGGGCCGGACCTGTAGCCCGTGGAGAGGAGCCCACGCAGGAGCAGGTGATCCGGTGGGAGCTGCCACCCGTGGGGGACCCATGCTGGAGCAGTTTGCTCCTGAAGGATGGACCCCGTGGTACGGACCCATATTGGAGCAGCTCTTGAAGAGCTGCAGCCTGTGGGAAGCCCACGCAGGACCCGTTCGGGAAGGACGGCATCCCGTGGGAGGGACCCCACGTTGGAGCAGGGGAACAGAGAGCGACCATGAAGGAGCGGCAGAGATGAAGCGATACGGACTGACCGCAACGCCCATTCCCCGTTCCCCTGTGCTGCCTGGGGGGAGGAGGTAGAACAGGGTGGATGGGGGGGGAAGGTGTTTTTAGTTTGCTTTTAGTTTCTCACTGCTCTAGTTTGTTAGTTATAGTAATAAATTACATGAATCTCCCTATGTTGAGTCTGTTTTGCCCATGACGATAATTAGTGAGTAACCTGCTTGTCCTTATCTCAACCCTTAAGCCCTGGTCCATCATATTTTCTCCCCCTGTTTCTTTGAGGAGGGGGAGTGAGCAAGCGGTTGTGGTGGAGGTCGCCTGTTTAGCTGGGTAAAACCACCACATTGTCCTAACTTACTCCTGAAAGTAAAATACTCTGAAATCCAGATGAAAGTCAAGTGGTTAAAATTCAACCAGGGAAATATCTAATTGATAGGTATAAGATTCATCTTTCCCATGGGAACAGGGATCAGTAACCCAAAAGCATCATGCATGGCTTTTACTGTTCAAAAATTTTCTCTCTCTGACACAGATACGTTATTTAACAGATGTATAATACATACGAAAAAATGTGTACTTATGAAAGAGAAAAATTAAAACTTATTAATGATTTTCTTTACGTCCCAATAGTTCAGGTATTGTAGGCAGTTATCTATATTAATGTAATTCCTTATCCTTTTATGTGCCTATATGCACACCAGTACATAATTAAATTCATAAACAAAAATACTTTGTGGTATAGAATCAGTCTGGGGCCTAACATGACCCCACAGCAAAGTTAGAGCACAGAAAGGATACTGTGTGCATACCTTATCTATATCCACAAGATTATATTATCCTACAAGCTCAGAACAGTACCCAGAATTCCGAGATCCAAGATGTTCCCCAAGGTTCTGTTCCAGTTCTGGCTCTAAGTCACTGGTAAGTGGTGTTCGCCTCAACTAAATGCATTAACATACAATAGCAACCCCTTATTTCTGCCTGTTACTCTATTATATAGAATTCTGAAAACATTTCATATGGATGAGATCCTAATTTTCGGTAAAGCATAGCTGTAGTCAGATTCTAGACAACACTATATGTCTCCTACATGCCACTATAGGGACACACATAACTGTAAACATAGCAGAGGTGCCTGTGAAGGAATTTATCGAAGTTCTTAGAAAGCCATAAGCAGAATCAATCTATATTCAGTCACAGACAGTTGCTGTATGTTACCCTAATTAGCGTGCTCCTGTCCTTGGATCAGTGCAAATTCTTAGCTTCTTTTTAAAGACAGAAATTGCTTAAAGTCACCTTAGAGCTCTCAGTCCAATCTGTGCCTTCTATGTTGAAACTTATGAGAGGAACAACAGAGAATACAACCTCTTACTCTCTTCCCAGATCTGTCAAAAGTATTTTGCAATCTCATAAGCTATGGCATCATGGTAAATTAAAACCTGCTTTAGGACTCTGAAACCTGGACCAAGAACACCACAACAATAGGCACAAAACTCAATCTGCTGGTATAAATATAGTACAGTATACATAGAATACATAGTTCTAGTATACATAGAATTATGTAAAAATGTTTGGGGGCTAAATTTGCACCAGCTGCCTTTACTAGATTAGGTGTCATTTTCTCTCCCAGAGCTGAAACAAAAACTTAAAGCTGGCTTAAACTCCCCACCATATTCTCTCACTATTTTGACAGAAAATTGATAGGGCTTCAGTACTTCATCTGAATAAAATTTGTATCATATTCTGACCTGCTGAAGTGCAGATGAAATGTTAAAGGTCATGAATTCACAGTACCAGACACATCAAAAACACTGCAAAATGGAGTCAAAAGGTCTGATCACAAAAGATGGCTGCAAAGTTCACAGCAAAAGGTCTTGCCTCATTCTCACACCTAGCATGACGCCTTTCCAAATCCTTGATACTAATCGAATAGAGTAAAAGATGAGGGTTGGTCCTACAGGCCACACAGAGAAAGCCAAGATAGACGCAAAACCTAACAGTGTTGTTGGCTTTCTTAACATATTACCAAAATAATTGCCAAAGGAAGAAAAACATTGTTTTTAAGTATTAGGTAAGTGCAATAACACATTGAGAGCATTATATTCTTCTCTTGACTTTTATCTCCAGCATGCTGGGAAAAACATGCCCTTCTCAGTGAACAATGAGTACCCAGACTACTATTACTTATTGTTTGTTACTACACCAACTTATTTATAGTTTATGCAAACACTTTAGTGCGTCTCAAAGAGCTGATATGGATCCACAACACACAGCAAGAACAGAAATTCTTCATTGAAAAAACATAAAACAAAGTCCACTGAAATGAGTTAAAAAAATCTCACTATATTTTAAATCAATTTTCTTTTCCACTTAGGGGTAACTCATCACAGTTCTCTGTGGCAATACAGAGAGAAACATGGAGATGCAAAACAGGGACTGGGTCTTCAATTAATGAACGTGGATTCAACACTGCATCCTAGAAAGTTACTATAATTGATAATATAATATACTGGCTAGAGCCACTGAACTCTAGTGGCTCTTGCCTGTTATGCTGTTACTATTTCCATTCTTCTTTCAAAAATATATAGTCTAGCACACTTAAAGCTTTAAAGCTACTTCAAGCCAACTGTGTATTCAGCATGTAAAGCTAAATAGCTAAACTCTCATTTTCTTTCTTATCCAGAAATGCGGGATGGGGGGGGTGGGGGGGAGGGGAAGTACACCACCTTAAAAGGGAGCTGAAACAAAGAATATGTTAACAGCACAATGTATTACAGTACTTACCGTCACCAACCTCAAAGTCCTTGAATGCAAGTTCTGAACCTGAGTCATCAAGCAGGATTTCACCATTTAAGGTGAACATCATAGTGTGTTCATTCATGTCAACCATACATCCAACAACATCTCCTGCCAACCACGAGCGGCCAAAATGCTCATTACCCTGATGCCACCGCTGTGCCTGAAAAGTATTTCAAAAACTTTCAAAGAATAACAATGACAACGTATGTGTTCCTCTCCTCCTTAGAGGTACAACTAATAATTAGCCCCTTCAATTAACATGGCACTAAAATTAACATTTCTACAGCATATCATCCCCAAACAATTCCTGTAAATACTGCAAGTTAACTTTGAAAATCGAAATTCAACAATTAACTTCCTGCAAGCACTTCTCACATCAGTATCATTAAACATTGCTAAGTGAGCTGATAGGGCAAATTGTTATTTCAACATTTTAGTAACAAGTAAGAACATGATTTATTTTTATGCAGAAGCTGCATGAAAGCCCTGTAATGAAAATAACATGCTATCCATTACAATGTTAAATAGCTGTTTCACAAACTCTTTTTTAAACAATTGCTTTTATTTAATCTAGTGGCCTATAAATTCATTGCTTCCAAACAAACTTTATTTTTCCTTAAATACAATTCTAAAACTGTTGTGTACGAAATAAACTAAACTTCCTATCATATCAAATTTTGGAAGGAACAAAATTGTCTGTGGATGGGATGAACGCTCTAAACTTCTGATAAACACTACAGTAGTTCAGGACATGATTAACGATTTGTATAACTGACCAAGTCAAAAACTGCAGGGTTTTGCATGGGTAGCTTTAGCTAGGGTCTTGGATTGAAACTCAAATATACGAACATCTATTAAGAACTATTATAAACATGCATTCAACAAAAAGTGGTAATAACAAATAGGTTCCCAATTCATATATTGCATCACTGCTAGATTTTTATCCTCTGTATCCTTTCTTACAATCCTACCAAACAAATGAGGCTTTCTGTGTATCCTGAAGGTCAAAAGCTTAAACTTTTACTGAACCAAGCAGAGAACCCCCCAAAATCAAAGACAACAAAATAGCTTTGTGGATTGAGACCTAAAGGTCAAAAACTAAGATGCAAAAGGCAAACTACTACTCAGCTATTTTAATAAAGACAGAGGACTTCAATAGTTTAACTAATCTGATTAGACATTTTATAAAACCTACTTTTCCTTTCTCTTTTTAAGGCATCTTCTTGTGTAACACAAGACTTGGAAAAAAGAATGAAAAGGAACCTGACCAGGAACAGGCAGGCATACTGTTGATTTTTCACAAGTTTTTAATAGTAAAGGAAATTAATTCCAACATCAAATACAAGAAATGTATGGTATATGTTTTCATTAAGACAGGAGTCACCAGTAGCCTTAACAGCAATTATATGGTCTGGATAGTGGTTTCACATGCCTTCAAAATGAAATAAAATTTCCAATGAGTTATTTAATCTATTCTGATAAAAATCAGTAACATAGAGAATTCTTTTATTTCCTATATATTCTTAATACTAGATTTCAATCTGTCATCATCTGATGCAGAGTTGAATTTGTGCAAAAATTACTGGTTCTGTCATAATTCATATACTCTAAATTATAAGGATTTCCATGAAAAACCAGGCATGCTCTTTGTAACTTTTACATTCCTATAAAAAACTTGCATCAAAGTTTGCCTCAGACACTTACTGTTAATAATCTTAACCATATTTATTCCTTAACAGGCACTTCTCATAGAGGGAACAGAAGAGTAAAAAATCAAATACATTATTCATAGTTAGTTACAGCTCTGCAAGTATTTAGAATTTGGGTAAGTCATTTAGATTTTCAGTGCTTTATATACACAGTACTTGTGCTGTGAAGCTCTGAAAAGAATTATTGAAATGACAAATTCTGCTAATTAATTCCTCAGGTGACACTGATTTATAGTTTAGGAATTTGTATTTTTCTCCCTATTCCACCCAGGCCCTCAAAGAGAGAGAGAAATAATTTCATAGGACACAGATTGAAGAAAAGAAAGCAATTAAGTTGAGGTAATGGCACACAGAATAAGATGTAAAATCAAGTTTTGCAATCCCTCATATTATTACAGATAAACAAACCTTAAAGCCATCAAAAACAAAAGCTTCTTCATCTGAGCCAAGTTCCTGATCTGGCAGACAACCCGGCCTTGTCCAACCAACTCTCATGTCTCCTGCTGTAACTGCCTCAAACTCGAAGTACCACTTCCCAGCCTTCACTGCATAAGTCTTCTCTGTGCGGAAGATCCTGAATTTTTCCATTATCCCATTGCACACATCCAGTCTTGTCGCTGTGAGGTTTAAAAAATAAAAAGGTAAAGAAAAAAAAGAAAAGAAAAAGCAGAAAGTACTGTATTCAGCTACTGACAAAATGCAAGCAGGGAAAACAAAAGACAAAAACACAGAGCCCTGTCTTTAAAGCACGCTGAAAAACATTAGGAAGTAACAGAATTGGCATTATGAAGAACAGATGACCTATTATCGCATCAATAAAGAAATCAAGCAGTAATCCAAGTGTCTTTCAAGCATGAGCGAATAAAATGTGTTGATTCACAAGGCTTAAAAGATTGCCCATCCTTTTTTTGAAATAGGGCCTACAGATTAACACAGTATTCCTGAGGCAAGTTAAGATAGATGTTTTAAAGAAATGTTTTAACAGTGAACCTAGGAAGGTTTGCTGCTTGCCATGTGCTCACGTTTGCATGTTATGGAAATGTTACCAAGGCTCATCTGGCACTCCAACTACTAATCCCTGTTCTTCTTCCATGCAGATACCAGTGATACTGCCAGGAATGATCTGGGATGTACCAAGCATTGACTCTGGGGACAGTGGTCAAGGGCCCAGGTAGGTCCTCCTTGATCCTACCACTGAGGAAAGGAAGGGCCTGAAGAAGACTCAACGTATCCTGAGGGTTAACAACTTGTTGCACAGCTGGTGTTGACAGCAGGGTTTCAGTTTCTACAATTGTTTGGCCCTCTTCGAGGGTTAAGGTCTGCTTAGAAGAGATGGGATCCATGTGACTGAACAGGGCAAAAATGTCTTTGCCAACAGCAGGCCAACCTGGCTGGGAGAGCTTTAAGCTAGAAACGACAAGAGAGGATGTGATTCCTTAGAAAACAGCCAAGTAAGTTGAGGATAGAGGAGGCAAGACAGAAGGGATGCAGCAGTCAAGAAAACAGAGCTGAGCTAGAATCCCTTTGAGTGTAGGCATGCAAAGGAAAAAGTGCCTGCAGAAGAGCCTTATGGGACTCCCTTGCCTCTTCTGGGGAATCAGCATGCTTAGGTGCCTCTCAAATGACTCTACACTAATGCATGCAACATCACGAATTAAAAAAGAGTGCAGTTACAGGGCTATGATGCTCATCGGGATCACAGAGATACGGTGTTATAACTCACATGACTCAAACATTGCAATGCATAGATACACTTGTTTTAGGAAGGACAGGCTGTGCAGGCTATGAGGAAGATTTGGCCATTATGTTAGAGAGCAGCTGGAATGCATGGAGATCTGCCTTGGGATGGTTCAGGAGCTGGTTCAGAACTTATGAGTAAAGTTAAGCAGGCAGACCAATATGGATGCTGTTGTCATGGGTATCTGCTATAGAAGTGGTAAATGAGGCTTTCTTCAAACAACTAGAGGAAGCCACATACTCAGCAAGAAAAGGCACCAGGAGCCCTGCTTGGATGAGTGAGGAGCTCCTAACTGAACTCAGACACAAAAAGAAAGTGTATAAGAGGTGGAAAGCAGGGCCAGGGGACCCAGAAAGAATACAGAGACTGTTCAACCTTGCAGGGCTAGAGTTAGGAATGCAAAGGTTCACGTGGAGTTGAATCTGGCAAGGAATGTGATGAGCAAGAAAGGATTCTACAAACACAAACAGCAAAAGGAAGACTAGGAAACCTATGGTCCACTTGCTGAATGGGGCAGGGGATCTGGTGACAAATGAGACTGGTAAAGCTGAGGTACTCAATGCCTTCTTTGCCACAATATTTACCAGTAAGACTGGCCTTCAGGAATCCTCAGCTGCTGAGATGAGAGAAAGTCTGGAGCAAGGAAGACTTAACCTCAGTGGAGGAGATCCAGGCTAGGGAACACTTAAATTGGATGTCCATAAACCCATTAAGCCTGATGGGTTGCAATCCACAAGGGGTGAGAGAACTGGCTGACGTCATTTTGAAGCCACTTTCAATTATCTTTGAAAGGTCATGGCAATTCAGAGAGGTTTCTAAAGACTGGAGGACAGCAAATGTCACTCCAGTCTTCAAGAAGAGCAAGAAGAAAAAAACAAACAACTACAGGCAGGTCAGTCAATCCCAGGGAAGATGATACAGAAAATCCTCCTGGAAAACATCTCCAAACACGTGAAGGACAAGAAGGTGATCAGCACGGATTTACAAAAGGGGAAGTCATATATAACCAATCTGATAACAATGAGGTGACTAGCTTGGTGGATAAGGGGAGAGCAGTGGACGTTTCTGCATTGACTTTAGTAAGGCTTTTGGCACTGTCTCCCTTAACATCTCATAGAAAAGCTGAAAAAGCATTGGTTAAATAAGCACACAGTGAGGTGGACTGAAAGGCTAGCTGAACACAGCCAGGCCCAGAGTAATGCAGTCAGCAGCACAAAGTTCCCCCAGAGGCAAGTCACTAGCGGAGTACTCCTAGGTTACTATGGTCTACGGGGGTACTGGAGCCAATGCTGTTTTCCATCTTCATTAGTGACCTGGATGCTGAAACAGTGCACCCACAGCAAGTTTACAAATGATGCAATATTGGAAAGAGTGACTGATACAGCAGGCCGTTGTGCTGTCACTTAGAGAGACTTGGACAGGCTTGCGAATTGGGTTTAGAGGAATCTCATGAAGTTCAGCAAAGGGAGGTACAAAGTCCTGCACCTAGGGACAAGCAACCCCAGGGAATACTTTGCACTGGGGGCTGACCAATTGGAAAGGAGGTCTGCAGAGAAGGACCTCGGTGTCCCTGTAGGCATGTTGAATAAGGGTACAAGCCAGCATGTACCCTTGTGGCAAAGAAGGCCAGCAGCATCCTGGGCTTATTAGGAAGAGCTTTGCCAGGAGGTTGAAGAAGGTGACCTTTCCTTGGCACCAGTAAGGCCACACCCAGAGGGCTAGGTCCAGTTCTCGGCTCCCCAGTGAAAGAAAGATACAGACTTACTGGAGCAAGTACAGCACTGGGCCATGACTGCAGCATCTTTCGTATGAGGAGAGGCTGAGAACTGAGAGAGTTAGAACTGTTCAGCCTGGAGAACAGAAGGCTCAGAGTGGGTCTTATCAGTGTGTATAAATACCTGATGGGAGGCAATGAAGAACAGGGAGCCTGACTACTCTCAGTGCTGCCACCGACAGGACAAGTGGCAATAGACACAAAGTAAAACACATGAAATTCCACCTGAACACAAGAAAACATTTTTTACTGTAAGGGCGGTCAAACACTGGAGCAGGCTTCTGGAAAGGCTGTATAGTCTCCATCCTTTGAGATATTCAAACCCCATCTGGCTATGGTACTGGGCAACCTGCTTTAGCTGACCCTGCTTGAGCAGTGGCGGGGAACTCAAGAGGTTCCTTCCAACCTCAACAGTTCCCTGATTCTGTGAATTGAGCTCCCAGTTATTTAAAACACAAAAACAACAGACTAAATTCATCCTCCAATTGCTATAAAAGACAGATGTTGGTTTTTGAGACAAGATTCCTCAACTAAGAGACATCTTTTTTTAACAACAACAACAAAAGCCCAAAGCAATCATACTCCTCCTTCAGGAAAAGTATATTAACTTCTGTCAAGATAAAGGGCAGCAAGTCTTGAAAGAATAAAGATGCCCTTAAGAAGGGCATAAAGATAGTGTTAAAGGCAATGTCTGCAAATTACTGTTCAAGAAAAAATGAAAACAAAGTAACAGCCAAGGTACTATTTCAAAAATTTTATTAGCTAGTGAAATAAGAGAAGTAATAACATGCCAAATATAAATTGTTTTGACTGTTCTCCTTTATTCTCTTTCAAACTGTTGAAGAGGAAGTCATATGAGACTAATATATGAGGAGATTTCATAGAGTGCCTTAAAAACTGCCACAGCAATTTCAAAGTTACTGTTTGTCAATTGCCATGCTAAGAAGAAGAAAATGAGCTTGTTCACATTTCTTGTCTAGTGCAATGGAGTGTAAAATATATTAACAGTCGTGTTAAAACAAAAGCTTTCTCAGACACTGATTCATTTTGTTAATTATTTGTAGCATGATCACACATGCTTATCATAGCTTACCACATTTCGTTTCAAAATTCTCTTAACTGTAAGTGTAAGTGATTCACAATAAGCTAGTTTAAGAGAGTTTAAGTCAACATTCACACATTGTCAGGTAATTATAAGCAATATATTTTCTCAAAGACCAACATGGATACACTAAGAGGTTCAAAGGAGGCTGGAGTTAAACTTTAACACATTAAACTTATTTCTTAAAAGATTCTCTTCAACCATGAAGGAGTAATGGCATAAAAATACTGATAAATCAGTATGATTTATATAAAATACTGATAAATTAGTATTTTTATAGATAGAACATAAGTTGAGTTGTTATTGGGATTCTTCAGAGAAAAAGGACAAAAGAAACCTCAAGAGAAAACTAAAAACATAAAACACGTTGTTCCCTCTGCTCCATAACAGCAGTAGAAAAGTGCTTAGCTTGTCCCTGATTTCTGCTTTATAACATTTGTGGAATGTATAAACAATTTTTTTTTTTTTAAGTACGTAAGTTATTAAAGGAAGAAAAGGGAGTGCATGCTGGAACATGCTCTGCTTTCAAGTATATAAATATACCTATTTTCTCCTTTTTTCTTGACAGGTAACAATAAAGTTTCGGACTTTGATATCTGATCCAACTCTCCATCTACCTAGCCCAATTTTCTTGTGAGTTATCCTATTCCTTTGATCCCACTTCCACTGCTTTACTGTGTCATCCAGCACCTTCTGGATCAACCTCTTCTGATACAAATCTACTTTTGTTTCTGTCATTGACAAAAGCACAAATCTTAGACTCACTTACGTATCCAATTCTCTTTTTCTTCAGTGCACTGAACATACCGTCTTGAAAAAAACACCTTTATTGATTCATCTACAGCTATGGCTGTACAGATGGCATCCATCTACTTCTACCTATGGAATATGTTCTCAAAAATTGCCTAAAAGCTTTACCTATTAATATTCCTTGAATACTACTCATGATCCTATGTAGTGCCTCAGAGATGGCCATTCCTAATATCCTTTTAAATATTTTTTATCATATCTTCTTTCTGGTTTCCTTCAATATTGTTGGCTAACACTCAGGCCTGCCTCCATCTTCCCATATCAGCATACAGTGAGTTTTCCCTCACTGAGCTACCTTTCACTACTTTACACATTCTCTTTACGTAACATATTCTGCTAAAATTGCTAAAAGTAAGGAAGAAGAGGGAGGGAAGTATGTATGTATGTCACTTTACAAGGTTTTACTTATTGCACAGTTCTACAGTTCAACTGCTTCTGATGCCTCTTTCCAAGACTTTACTATCAATTCAAACCATAAAGTAGTTTGAAACCACAAAAATTGCATTTTAAAAAGATGAAAATGATTTCAAAAAACCCAAGAAATAATGCTTAATTGATCTTTCTTCCCTAAATTCTCTCAACTACTCTAGTCTCTAGTATTTTATACAGTTTTCTTTCCATTAATCAAATCACACAAGTAGTGATCACTCTGACTCTCTTTCTCAGATTAGAGAAAAAGAATGCCTAAAGCATTCCGGATCTCTTTCCACAAATTTGCATGGTAACAAGGCCTGCTCAGCCTTTGAAAATTCATTAATCCAGTGTTATCACTGTAATTCCTTCTCTTCCTGATTTTTTTATCAGCTCAAATTTTCTTATAAGCTCAAACGTGTCTGCACCTGCCTGCCTTTTATACTATACTAAGAACCCCTCCCTTTCCCTTCCATTTTCTCTGCCACAAAAAGGTGCATATTTCCAATCTTACCCTGAATAGCCTATAAAACCATGTCCCTCAGAACTTACTGTCACTCCTCATGCCCCCAAATGCTTGCCCTCAGTGGCCTCAGGCTCAGTAAATCTCCTGTAAGCAACTCTGAATCCTAAAGCCACATAATCCTTTTATCAGCAAAATTTTCTCTTTGATGGTCTACACAATTAAAGCCTTAAAAGCACTTCTGAAGACCCTTAGTACCTCCCCTATACAGGAGATTAACCACCACAAAGCATGGGAAGTGAGAATTCATTGCAATTCTTAAGATACAGTTGCTGTGGGTAACTAGTAAGTAATATTTATAATAAAGCATAAAAAATGATGATATACAGCTCTGTAAATCAATGTTAAAAAATACAATTCGTGACTGGAGATACAGAAAACCACTAGATGGCTCTATACCATTAATAACTATGGATTTTGGCCAATGAAAGGGGATTCGTGTGACATGATTTATGCATCTTGAAAACTGTAGAGGCTCATAAGCTGTAAAACTTAAATTCCCAAAATAAGTATAAAACCTGTCATTGAATGCAACTCCAGTCTTTGTTTGAGGAAGATCAGTTTGTGGGACACTTCTGCAAGTCCTTTCATCTGAGAAATTTTGCAACAGGACTGATGACACCTTTCAGATGCAAGGATTGCAAATATGTTCTTTTATTTCATTAGTAACTCCATGCACAGAGCTAGCTCAAAGATCCTCTGTATCATAAGAAAAAAAAATCAAATTTTTTAGTCATTCCTTCCTGAGGAAGGATGGGTGCATTTGGTTCTCAGAGCTGTAAATGAGGAAAGGGGATTAATATTGTTCAGTGGGATTTGGAGAAGACCATGGAAAAAGAACATGCTCTCTCTCCCGCTCACCCTATACCACCAGACAGCTCCTTTATCTTCATAGCAGTCAAACACCTCCTGCACCAGCCAGCTCACCTTCTCAGAACCATGCAGAAACCATGCTCTCTCTCTGTGCAGCAACTCTTTCCCACAGTAGGAGGGGAGAGAGAAAAATTAAAAGATTATGCAGCAGCCCTAAACTCTCCAGACTAAACACAGGCAGATTTAACAGAGAGACCATGGCGTTTTTCCACCAACACAATCTACTCTACAAGCCAACAGATTATTTTGCCGGTTCAGCAATGCAGCCATGTTACACATTCATGGTACCAGTGATACCTCATACTTAAAAGTGTAATTTAATAGTAGCCTCTCATAAAAGCTGAGGATCAGAGAATTTATGTGCTTCAGAAAAAAAAAAAATTGAAAATGATAGGTTCCCTGTGTACATTTTAGGTGTGAGTCAGCTCTTCTGCAGAAATTCTTTACTGAAGATCTATGGCCTAAATAGGTCCCAACTGAACAATAATATCACTATAAAAAGCAGGAAAAAAGAATTATTGATTAATCAATATATTGATGGATAAGGTTTAGACATACATTTCTCAATTTTTCCACTCTTTGCTGAGATTACAAGGATGTAAATTTCAGTTTTGATTTGATTATTCTATATTTCCATATCTCCAAGTGAACTTTGAGAATACAGTTGCCTAGGGGCAATATTTAATATAAGATGTTATGTTACTGTTTCCTTTCTACACGTGTAGTGCTCCAGATTGACCACACAGTACCATGAATATCCTTCTGTCTTATTCCTTCTTACAACTTGATCTCAGCATGACTGAAAACTGCTGTTTTAAAAGCCAAAAACTATAAGATGATCTATTTTATCTCGGCATTATGTCTGCTGATTTCTTTTACTTCCTTAACATTTTACATTCTGCAGTTACTGAGGTGAATGTTGTGCACTTGTTTATTAAACGTTTATGTAAGTTTGCATTTTTTTTTTTCCTTACCAGGATGTCTCAAAGTCAAACTATAAATGCTGAAAATACTGCCCTAGGTATCAATAAAATACTTAAACTAGCAATGGTGCAAATTCAAACAAAACATTGGTAAGAAATGAGTTAAAGTTTACGTA
>VXAL01005834.1:73390-95469 GCA_013399475.1 Chauna torquata
AGTGTAAAAACAGTGTCTATTACTTTAGAAAACAGTGCCTACAGTTGAAGTATCTTGCTTCTTTCCACTTTACAGTTCCACTGTAAAGAATGTATGTGGTTTTCATTCTATCTGTCTTTGCAGTCAGAAAAGAAATAGCATATCCATTCTGACAAATACTTGCAGGCATCTTTTGTTGTCCTTTTACTGCTCAGATACAAGCTCAGCTCTGGTTATATTCAGTGGGAAGGACAATGACAAGGTGAACACAAAGATCATTTGAGGGGATTTCTTTCCGTACTTATTCAAAACACTTTTAAGTTGACATTCCCTTTTTTCCAATATTTCATTTGGTAGATCTGGTAAAGGGGTGCTTCCAAAACAGAATGGACCAAAAAAGAGTTGAAAAAAATGTTACAAGGAATTATTACTTCCTTGATAAATGAATATTCACATTAACATCAGAGATGAAACATCATGGGTGTAATTATTTGTCTTGGAAAGGAAATAAAAGAAGAAACAGTTTCCTCTGAAACACTGTTTGTCCAAAAGGACATTATGAAATACTGTCTTTGAAAATATGAATCAGAAATAACTGGAATAACAGTTACATAACTTCTANNNNAGTTATATAACTTCTAAGCCATGATATGGAGTACAGTTATACTAATGACCTGGTACTTGCCATAGCAACCATTAATGTGCATTAATATATGGGCAATCAGCAGATAACAATGTATGATAATATAGTATTAGTTCCTTTAGAAATGTCTAAGCACAAAGTTATAGTATGCAAAAAAGCATAATGAAATCATAAATATTAAACATACTCAAATTTATAGATTCTTTTCCTTAGGTCTAAATTTATTTCACATTGTGACCTTTTTCACTAATTCACAACTGTGGCTACTTCCTGAAGTATGAATACGAGTAGAGATTTTTCTTTTAATAATTTTGTTCTTTATTTCCTATGATTTGTCTATCTAAATTTTGAGTGTTACACTTATTGCTGAACTAAGAACTGTTATTGCTATACTCATCATAAGCTTTAGTACTTACATCTTTTGAACCTCTGTGGTTTAAGCAGAGTAAATCAAGAGAATGATCCTAATATGGTGATTGAGCTTTGCACAGTCACAATCAAGTCAGCAAGAAAGCTGATTAGCTGAGTGGTAATTTTTATTAAGCGCATTTGCAATTTGCACATAGACTTAATTCTTCCTATTAAGGAAGTTACAGAAAAGTTACTGTTTTGTACTGCAGACTTTTAAGAGATGGAAAACTCAGTTTTACCAGGTTTGACAGTCTAATGCTTCATCAGAAGACTGTGTTTTGTATAGAGTTTGTCTGGTAAACTACTTGTTCACCAAGTAATTTGAAAGAAAATAAATGCAAATCTTCTCCGGAGGAAAAAAAAAACTTAAGCTTGTTGACAAAATTCTGTTTTGAATGGTTTCAACTGAGTAGCAGACATGAAGTTTATATAATTATTTGGTTTTGAATTCAGAGCCTGTCACACCACGGGGGGCGAGAAAAAAAAAAAGCCTAGATTTTATTAAACAACTTTGTTTTCATTGAATGCAACACAAACACCACATTTTCTCATTTACAATTGAATTTGCAGTTAAGTAAAAGAAAGCACAGGAGCCATGAAAAGTCAGTATTGCATTATACAATGTATACTACAGATTTTGTTGTACTACAGCAAATAGAATCATGGAATAGTTTGTGTTGGAAGGGACCTTTAAAAATCGTCTAGTCCAACCCCCCTGCAGACATTAATTACAATTACATTTACAGTAATTATCATGTGTACTTATTTGTAGAGTATACATGAAATTGAAATAGGTGGTATTAGGTCAACAGTGACACTAAGCAAAATATAACTCTTAATAGTAGTAAAAAAAGGACTACAGAAAAAAAAATGCCCAAACACACACACCATTTATCGATGAGCCTTTTAAAATTTCCATTACAAATGCTGCTGCAAAATAATTCACAGAGGAAACGCAATGGGAGCTGCAGAACTGCATTAATTCATTCAGTGAATATGAGTATGTGATGTGTAGATAACTCATCTAGTATGAATTGCAGCTTGCATAGACAGATGTCATGTAAGAGTAAGACAGAAACACCAGGAGCGTCCGTAATGTCTACAGCAGCACAGAGTAACAGTCAAATTGTACAAGCAGCTCTAACAGAAGAACCTATTAAGAGACACAGTATGTGTAATAAAGTTGTATTCTTCAGAAGTAATTCAGTAACAAAAAACAAAGCCTCATATAAACCTCTGAAAGACATCTGAAATGGCAAAGAACATTATAGTTTTCAGAGCTATAAATGTGATTATTGGAAACCCATGCAGTCCTAGGCCTTCCCAAAGCTCTGAAAAGTTCAGGAACAGCACAGATCACCAGATTAAAAGGAACAAAAAGACACAAGAAAAATATAAACAGTGCCTATCAAAGAGAAAGATAGGAAAACACTGAAAAAATTAAAATATGGATTAAGGAAGAATGCAGGAAAGACATGATAATACTTTAATAGGATCATAAGTTTTGTGATTTAAAGTGTTAAAGCTGTACAGATACATATTCTGTGGTACTGAAATGATTTTATTCTCTTAACCAAAGCTCTTAAATGACAAGCATAAAGTCAACGTATTTCACCACATATTCAAGTGAGAGACAAACGTGCTGATGTTTTCTCAGCTACATTTGCACCATTAGAAACCCTCACTCCACAGCTGTGAAATGATTCCGTTTGCTGCCATGTCTACAGATCTTGTACTTCCACAAATACTTTTTAGCAACTGCCACAATAAATGCTATTGGTGAACTTGCCAGTAATGCTGTCAGAAATGCAGCTCAGTAAGCCAACATGTGAGGCATATACAGTGTGACTTGGATCATTTACGTACACTATAAATTTCTTATCTGGTTATCCAGAGGTCTAGCTTTTCTGCACTTATCATGGCAGCTCACCTTTAACGATAAACAATTAAAATAAAAAAAATATTTCATAGGGTAAAAAGGAGAAAAGTAACTCTGAATTTGCATTTTCTAGCAAATCATTTCAAGCTTCCAAAGTCATTACAACTGGAGAGCACAACGAAGTCCTCACAAAGCCATATTCTTGGCAATGTTAAAAAAAATACATATATATATCCTAAATGTATTGACCCAAAGCAGAAATTGTGTTCTTAAACTGGCATTCTAGCAGCTCAGTTCTGACCTTAGAAGTATGTGTGTCCTTAGAAGTATGTGTACAGCTTCTATCATCTTCACTGAGGACTGTACCCATACAGAATGCCTGGCAGAATGTGCCCTGACGTGGAAGAAAGTAATATATCAATATAAATAATGTAAAATGTGAAAGTGATGTAAAACAAATAGTTTTTACAAGGATAAGATGCATCTTTATATACACTTAATGACAGAATAAGTGACAAGCTTTAAACTTTTGATTTTTCTCATGCATCTGTATTTCCTCTGCCAGACTCCTAATCAAATAGTGGGTTCATACATCTTCTACAAAAATCTAAAAAAAGTAAGATCCTGACTTTAAAAGACCAAACTATCTTTCTCATTGCATTTTGGGCCAAAGAGAAAATGGACTTGATAATTGCTTCACAGTCCTGACTAACCATCCCAGGACAGGGATAATCTTGTTTGAGATGCTCTTCACACAGTGGGAAAAATTTCTTACATTGCTGATTTTTACAACCAATTGTTAGAGTTGTTTTTTAACTTTTTTTCCCTCAATATAAACAAGGTTTCTGATTGTTAGGCTCTTCAGTCACAATACAACATGAAGAAAAAGCAAAGCACCCTTTGACTAAGCTATCTGCATATGTGACAATATATATAACCAAAATTGGACAGTCGGAATCTTTGGATGTGACTCCCACAATCACCATGGGGACTTAAAAGTCATATATTCAGGAAGTGGGAGAGGACAGCTTGAAATTTGTTTCATTTGCTTTCTGATATCTGAGCTTGTCTCTTTTAGGCATGTAAAACAGAAAGGGAATGAAAAGTTGAGCTGCTCCTGTATACACAACATCACAGTCTGATGAGCAACATATGCCTTGACAACAGATACATGCCACTAACAACCAATATTATAACCTCAGGAATAAATCTAAGTGAGTTCTGAATATTTTCCATTCAATTGTGAAGATTTAGTCACAAATGCATCCTTTTATATTTCAACGCTACTTTACGATTAGCTTGTTATGGCAAATCCCTTTTCAAAAAAACAAGTTAGGTACTCAGGGAATTATGACAGGATGTAATACCAAAATCCATACCTGTAAAAATTTTTTTAAAAAAGCCCCCTCTCATAGCACAAATGTGATTATTTCAATTGACTTACACCAACAATATATTGCTCCTTTGTCTGTATCTATCTACCTTATCTCTTTGATCATTTACCATCTCCCTAGCTTAGAGAAGACCAATCTGCAAGGCAACCACGTTCACCCTTAAAGGGACACTGTCAAGTAATTTCCATATTGATTTTGTGCTTGTTTTCCCACTTACCCTTGATATTTAATATGTTCTTATAAGTAGAAATATGTATTTTCCTACCTGTTTTGTTCCTTCTGCCCCTATCACGGAGCAACAAGCTACTCTGTCCTACTGAAAAATACTTACTTGTTTGTGATCAGTGTCATCACAGCTGTCAACACAGTTCTGGGAACAGGATTTATTAGTTAACTTGTGCTCCCTCTGTTGGCTGGCTGGTTGGCTCTGCAGCAGCAGAACAAAAATACTGTGTATAGTCATGCACAAACAGCAGCTATCACTTGTAAAGAAAAAAATCCTGACAAGCAGTGGTGGATTTAGAGGTAGAAAAACTGTGGAACTTGGAAGGCATTTTCCCCACAAGATTATAACAGGAAAAGATGGGTTATACGTGAACTACTTGACAGTATCCCTTTAATTTTTCATATTTTATAATTTCAAAATCATGAGGCACTCATGATGGAACAGATCTGCTAGATCATCTAATCCATCCTACAGCATGATTGCTGTTTATACATCCCAGTCATTGCTTCATTTACTTTCAAACCTCTGTAAGTTTCTTTCCCTTAGGATACTATTTCACAGCTCTGTATTATCTGTTTACAGTATTATACAGCATAACATCATGTTACTTTATTACAGTACTGTAACATGTCACAGTAATTTGTTGGGGTGACAAAATGTAGCCCATGAAACAAACCCATTGTTGGAGACGAGCAAAAGCACATAGCAGCGTGGACAGCAGCTAGCAGCTTGCCATATGGTATGTCAACTGCATGAGAAGCATCTCTGCACTGCACCCAGAAAGGGGCAGCTTGCTATTCTGCTCTCCTCTTTTGACTTTTAATGAATGGTTTTTGTTATCTGGATGTTGTACGCACTTTTGGAATTCAGTTGTCTGTCTTTTCTCCAGAAGAAAATAAACTTTATTATTTGAAAAAAGAATTGAATTAAGAGCAAATCAACACCAACACCCAAAGCATGGCTTCCACAGAACATGCTATTGGTAGGAAAGTTTTCAGAGATATTATCCATCTGCTTACCCACACATGAGACTAATGTAGCTTGTCTGTCAAGCACAGGGGAGTAAAGTATACTGCTAACCTTGCTGATCTGCTTCCTGAAGTTCATGAATATTCCTGAGCTCTTGATGGTCTTTAACTACCTGAATGCGTTGAAATCATAACTATGACACTGCTCACTGCACCATTGCATTACATTCTCAAGAACAGTGCTCACTCAGCACACAAAAGTCTTCAGTTTCAATGAATCAGACCCAACAAAATATTTGGTTGTTTAAAGCAGAAGTACCCAAGACTGCAAATTTGAATCCCCGATTAAGAGGCTTTCCAACCATAAATGTAATCAGCTTCAAAGGCATTTAAGCTGTTTGTTTTTAAATTCTCTACATTCTTCTTTGCATGTCTAAAAACATCTTTGTCTTGGTAGGGAAGAACTGTTCAATATTGATCATATACCTAAGCCCAGTTGAGATCTAGAGCAGAAGGATTTCCTCTAAGTCTCTTTCAGAGCACAACCTGGTAGTAAAAATCAGAGCCTGATTCATGCTGTCCATTTAAAGCATCTCAGAAAACCTAACTAGGGGTTACAATTTTAATTTAATATTTATTAGGTCTAAGTGACAGTGTTACAGTGATACTCTCTCTATATAACAATTTGTCCTTGGCCATCAAACGGATTTAGATACCTGCACAGTTCAGTAATTACAAGCCTAAGGGGTTCAAAACTATACCTCTATCTTCCACAAATTTTCTCAACACCAGACTATAACTTGTAGTAAGCGAGAGCAGATTTAATTTGCATGTTGAGCTTTGTCATCCAGTGAGCAGGCATTTATTGGAAAGGGAGTCTAGGGGAGGTCCAAGTTCCAGTCCAGCCCCTGGGACAGTATTTTAAGAGTCAGTGGATAAAACACAGAGAGATGACCAGTGAGTAGATAAAGCCCTCTTCTTTCTCTCTGCTCTCTACCAGAGAGCCTCCAAAATGTTTCTCCATAGTGCCACAGTCTTTTAGATTCAACAGTAAGGTCAGTCTTACCCCTGTACAGCCCTCTTTCCCTATGTACAGCACTGACATAAGAAAGACTTCAGGATTCTTCTGAAATTAAGTTGCAGTGTTTAATTTCAGGAGTTCACATGCCTTAGTGCATTTGTCTAATGATTTTTTTTTCTTTTTTTCTTTTTAACCAAAGCTGTGGCCTGGGAGCAGCTCCACTACCTTTCAGGGACTATAAAAAAACTCGATTGATTACTATCACATGAAGCCTCTTCAAAAGCAGAATCTTCTATATCAACAGACACATCCAAACATACAGACAGACAGTGTATAAACACTTTATGTAAAGGCAAAGGAGAAATCTTTTTCTCCATCACCCATTCCTGCTACATCTTTTGCTTATGATTGCCAACCTAGTAACACTGAAGAGATATTTGACATCATTTAGCTGCCTTTCTCAATTCATACCTCACTAATTCAGAAAACATATAATTTAACTGCAAATTCACACCAATAAATACAGCAAAATTATTTGTGTTTTTTCAAAGATACACAAACACACTGGCTAGGTTAAATTGGACTCAAGATATAAGAAAACTTATTTACTATATACGAATTGTGGGTTTAAATTTTCTCAACGCTACTTAGAAATGTAATTAGCAAACAGATGCATTTGATCCCAGTAACTTCTTAACGTCATCTTAACAAATAAATTCTGTTACAAAACTAAGTTTAATTTCAGGATATGTCAGTGGTTCTATCAAAGCTGTAAAAATTTCCCAGCTTTCATTCATTTCAAATTTTCTGATTGGCAAGGCCCTGTATTGAAAATGTTTGGTTTCTGGGAGGAAAAAAAAAAAAAAAAATTACAGGAGACATGGTGTAAATTATTGAGCGCATTCTTTAATATATCAGAAATATTTCTTGTGAGCATCTTGAGACAGACAGTGCACCGCCTCCATAAACACAGGATTAAAGCAGTGGGTTCAAAATGAATTAATCTGCTCCTCCTAGCTAGCAACAGAGAAGAGAATCATCCCTTCCAACACTTCTCTTGATTAATACTCTACCATAAATGTTAACAGCACTTCAAAGGGACATCTTCCCTTATTTAAAGATGCAGTATTAGGGACGAATTTTATCCTGTTGTAAGCAGAAGAGTTGCATCAATACTGAATCATCTTCAGTATATAGTAGGGGATATTATATGTATTTTAGTCTGCAAACTCAAAATTGATTCACTGTCTACCTAGATCAAATACAGAACATAAATTTTTAAAATAGTTTACAAAGTACCAAACTTACTTTATAGTGAGACACTATAATGGACAATGCTGAAATGCTCTGAGGCATATATTTTGTCACATAAATGTATTTTTGTCAATATGTAATGAGTTAAAGCAACCAACTTAAAATATAAAATCAGATTTCTTTTATGCAAGAGCTTTGCAAATAGAATGAGTTTGGATCCTGTACAAAAACAAAACTTGAAATGTGCTGAACTGAAATGTATAACTATAATTTTTGTCAAAAATAAAAACACTGTTTATAGGCAGGAAAGAGTGGGTACCTACAAAACAGTGTTTTTCATTTTTGCAAAAATATGCCCAGCGCAAATCCATGAAAACTCATATTTTTTCCCAGAGAGTGAATTTTCCTAAAATTTCACTGTGATATGCTACCACACTCTTATTAACAGAAGTGAAGATACCTTTCTCTATATAAAATTCAAAAATAATCACAAAAAGAATAGAAAATATGACTCCTAAGGGAAAACTGATATAGTAGCTGTCTTGCAAAATAATAAATTAGAGTCATTGCATACCCTTTTTTTTTTTTTTTAAGAAAACAAATACCACGAGTTTTGCTGATAACAATCCACCATGCTTAATTTTTATTCCACTGCCTTTCAACACATTCTGATACCTACCACACAGCTTTCCTACTCACTGAAACAGATGCTGAAACAGGACAACCAAGGTAGGACTGGAACTTGCAGACTGATTTCACTGTTCTCAGTTAAATGTGGCCTTTGCCAGAAGTACGTTAGCAAAGTGATTACTAGAAGTTTACATTCCATTTTTACTGGATCAACAAAAACATTCAATTTCCAGAATTGCCAACGTTTAAATGATTCCCCTACTGAAAGTCAATGTTTACATTTCCTAAAATACTAGAGCATATTAGCTTCCTTCATGCAATTTTCTCACCCTGAGATATAGATAGCATACAAGAACATATAACCAATTTTTTTAATACTGCTTATAAAAGAAGAGTCTCATATTTCTAGAAGATTTAGCAGAAGGATTGCTTTAATTACATAGCTTTGCTCTTGACTGACAGAGTTGCATTCATTAGCATTCATGCTTCTTCCTGCTTTTGTGTACCCATTATTCCCATTTAACTGTGAAATATCTCAACAAATAAGTTACTTTTGAAGTGACTTACCTGCTGGATACCATAGGTCCAGCCTTGCCTGATACGGTCCCTTGCCCACACATTGTGAGCATTCTCTGCTAGTTTATCCACCATAGCTTCTTGAGAGGGGGTCAGTTTGATAAAACTCAGATCCATGGGAGCAGGCTTATATCCACTCAACAACTGGTAGCTGTTAAAAAACACAGAACCTGCAGTTATTTTTCAGTAGGAAGAAAATAACAGAAACTGCAAAGTAAAGAGTTGACATATATCTATAAAAATATTCTGTCTTTTAACATAAAGAAAAGTAATGTACTGACATCTGATTTTTTTTCAAGCTAATTGCATCTCAATGGGACAAAGTAGCTGTAGTAGTAATGAAAGCTACCCAAAATGATCTAAACTAAAAATGTTTTTAAAGTATTTTATTACTTTCACATATTTAAAGTAGTAGATTACAATGTTACCTATCAAATACTTATATGAGCACTATTACTGTGCCTCTGAGCACTTCACGATAATTATTAGAGTCTAACTACCTTCTGTTGATGGAAGAAAATATTTTCTTCCTATTACTTACAGGGATGTGAGACAGAACAGGTTAAATGGATTACTCAAGATCACATATGAAGTCTGTTTATTTTAAGTTTTTCTTTATAATACCTCATCCCTTAGATAACCTTTAAATCTTAGAAGCAAATGTTTAAAACTTAAGCATGACTTCAGAACAGTTTCCTCACTATGTTTAGCACTCCTAAGAACGAAGTGTTGTTTGCATTCATGAAGTTATTCCCACAGAATTATTTATAGTCATCTCCCACTCTGTTTATGACCAAGCTTTCCTTCAGTAAAGGATGCAACACATATCGTAATGGATGTAGCACATCAAGACTTACTAAATTTAAAACCAAAACCTATGACACTAAGCTGTACCATTGGGATTTACCCAAACAAAACAACTCTAGCCCCACAGTCTTCATAATCCAGAATGTGGGAGACTTGCCCAGCATTTCTCTGTAAGAAGGAAGGGGATTCAACAGTTTTTCGATCTGTTGAAGTAGTATGCCAAGGCTTTAAAATAATAGTAAAAGTAATAATAATATTGGCAATAAGTTCTTGTCCTGGTTAGCAATTGACCTGTGCCCTCAACCAAATTTAAAAAAAAAAAAAAAAAATCCACATACAGATTTGGTTGCAAATCTTTGATTCTTCGCAACCAGGTTATTATGATGGCCCAGCAAAACCAACTGAATAATCATTCCAGTCCAGCACGTAAGGGCATGTGGAAGCATAATGTCTGCTCCTCTATGTGTATCTGGTGCAGGGCCTTTTCAATGCAAAATAGGGCTACTAAGAAAAGGAGGAAAACATAAATAAGAACATACAGAGACATAAACCTGGCAAGGGAGTCAATGATGATAACAAAGTCAGTCTCGCTGGCCAGTCTCACTAACTGGTAAGGATACAAGACGTGAGACTTTATTTTCCATTAGACTATCTGTCTAAAAGACTTGCCAAACCGGGATGATAAGGAAAGAGATTGCGACAGACAGAGAGACAGAAAACCTGACAATAACCAGAAGCAAACCTGCTCAGTACTGCTAACTGATGGACTATCAAGACACTGCAGGCAAAACGGGACTTTGCAACTCATAAGGACATACCACTCAAGGTCCAGGATGTTGGAGGGAGTCGGTGGGACTGTACTGATGAGGAAACATGCAGGGGAAAGGAAAGCAGGAAGAACAAAGCATGGGGTAGACAGAAAGCAGGTGCACTGTGTGTTGGTGCCCAGGTGCTGGCTGGGGGCTGCAGGGCTCCTCTGTGAGGTGAGTCTGGGGCTGCCCCGTGCTGGACACTGCCAGTTCCCAAGAGAAGAAGGAGGGGAGGACCAGGGCATGGCTGGGCCCAGCTGCCACAGGTGGGCGCCTTGGCGAAAGTGTCATTAAGAGAAAGTGAAATGCTGCATGGCAGAAAGGAATGAGCAAGAAAGTGCAAAAAATAGCCCTGCAGACACCAAGGCAAGAGAAGAAGGAGGGGAGGAGGTGTTCCAGGCACTGAGGCAGCGATTCCCTTGCAGCCCATGGAGAGAGACAACGGTTGAGCAGGTGGATATGCCCTGAATATCCCTGAATATTTCTCCTCAAGCAAACAGACAAAGCAAAGCACTACTTCGTTCATATAATGATAAGAGGCCGTGGAAGAAATCCAGCATTCTCTCACCAAAATTGTATGTGCTTGGGTGTTTAAAGAATGGCTAGTTTAAATAATTGTCTAATAATTTTCTAAACAACTCTGGTATTCTCTTGTATTTTATTCATTTGGATTGACAGAGGAAATCCAGCAAAAGCAACATTATTTATATTATTTTTATTATATTTATTATTATATTATTTATATATTCAAAAATATTTAAATACCTCATAAATCCTAATTAACTCTTCCGTGATAACTATTCTAAAACTCCCTTAAATTATTTATTAAAACAATAGTTTAAAACAAGCAAGTATTCAAGGGGGATTATCTATAAACATGAGGTTGAACCTTCCTTCAAAATTACCAAATTATAAAAAAAAAGTGTTTTAGGAATGTTCTGAAAATAACAGCTCATGAACATTAATCCAAAATTAATCATTCATAAGCTTACTTAATTTATATTAGAGAATTAACCAAACAGTTTGTAGTTCTGCTGTCTCCCACATGCTAGCTAACTGGCCTTACAGTTACACCTTCTCAGGTAGCTTTTAAGTCACTTAAGTGAGATGAGTAAAATCAGACAGTAATGGAAATAGTGTATCATATAGAATTAACATTTTTGTCAGGTTGGCAATTACTACATTCTTCCTTGTCACTATCCCCTGCATAACTGTTCTCCTTTTCTTTAAAAACCTAAGGTAGCCACAGCTATTTCTATGTAAGAGCAGGGTAAAAGAACCAAGTGCCTCAAAGAAAGTTCATGCTTTTGTCACAGAGGATTTGTATACTTTATTTCAGGATGTAAATGGATATTCATCAAGGATAAGTGTCAATGGATACTTAAGAGAATAATAAAAACATACTGTGTGTACAATTTCATGTTTAACGAATGTCTTGATCTGCAGAGAGATGTTACCAGTTGAAACAGGTAGCTACAGTCCCAGTTCCTGTCTGGTCATCTGTTGCCCCTGCTAATCAGCATACTGGTCCTATCTTGCTCAGTATCTCTGCTGGATTTATATTCTAAACTGATTTAAAGAAGTAGGTAAAACAATGTGCAGTAATTTTCAAGCTGAAAATTTAGCTGCTTTAATAGCACATTATCACAACCATATTGATCTGCCACTGATTTATAACAAGCTTCATGGAATTTCTGTTTGTGCTATCACCTAAAGTTAGAGAGAGAGTGGTACAGGTACGTTTTTGAATGATCTGAGTACGTACTCTGCTCTCTTGATTAAAGATTTCCAGTAGTCTATGTGAGTTGTTTTACAAGAAAAAAACCTGGTGAAAAAAAAAAACGTTAACTTTATTCTTTTCATTCTGACATTTTTATATTCTATAGAAATACTAAGTATTCAGAATTTATTCAAATAAAGACTAAACATTTCAGGGAGATATCTTCAAAGTAAAGGTTATTCAAGTTTGGATTATTCAGTAACATAAAGTTATACCTGGAAAAACCTTCTTAATAGAAAGAGAATTTCCATCAGCAAAAACTATATTTGCAGTACACTTTATTGTTCAAACTGGTTCAAAAAAGCACCTTTGTGGAGTGATGCTGTATTAGAAATGGCAAATTTGTGGCACAAACTTAAGTTAAAAATGTGCTTTTCCCAACCTGTAAACAATGTGGCTGTGATGCCAAAAGGCTGTAGGACTGACAAAAATACAAATTTGTTTTCTTAGCATTTTACAACCTTAATTGTTATGACAGGATGGCAAGAAAGAAAAAAGCAAGGAGTTAAGAAAGAGAAGAATATACACAGTGGAGCTGCAAAACTGCTTAGAAAATAGAGCAGATGAGCTAATTGCATTCAAATGATGCCTATTGCTTTTGTTTTTTTCATAATGGTATAAACCTGCTGTCTGGTAGATATGAAAACAGTTAACACTGTTATGATGGGAAAGTTGACCAAGTGCTGGGATATGCATCTATATCATCTACAGGAATAGAAATAACTAACAAACACAGAAAGTGACATCTCCCATCAAAAATTTAGCCTTTTACACACTATCTCCTGCAACTCTTTGTTATGGTTAAGTCTACTTTAGCTGCAGAAGAGCAACCCTTCTTCTCTCCAGGACAGTATCCCACAAAAAATGCAGTCCACCCTTATAACTACACACACATATCTACATCTTGAAATCTTTACTCCATTTTTGCTCAAAAAAAACATTTGATACTTTTGACACTGTCACAATTTTTTCTTTCCTTTTTATTCTTTTTTTTTTTTTTTTATCCACTGTATGTAAGGTATCAAAATTCTGGCTTTGTACGTATGGTAGGTCCTCAGGTTTCCAAAGTTAAGACTTTCAGTGACATTAAGAAGACTCAGCACTGGTGGCACTAGCACTTACCATTGCTCTTAATAATAAGCAAGGATCCTGAATTTCTCATTTAAATTCAGGAATAACAGAACACGCAGAAGTTCTCTTCTGAAACTGTGACCTTTACCGTTCTAGGGTTTATACACTTTATAAGCCTCCTTTATCCCACTGAATTTTACACCTATCTAGACAAACTTACAAACCATTAGCTCAAACATATGTTGGGACGTAGAGCTGTCATACACTTATTGGCAAGTATATTTCCATTAATTTCAACTGTGCTAATGTTCCCAAGTTCTTCATTGGCCATTCTAGGACTTTCAAAAGGGTTACTTTAAACATTTACAGCACAGCAAAATATATTGATGAGTTTGCTGTAAAAATCCCATTAAAAGTTGCTGCAGTAGACTCTATGAACTTTGTAATGATGAATTGAAAGCCAGACATTTCAATGAATCACAAAAAAATTAAACTTAGTCTACACATCAGATCATAAATATCTAAATGGAAAGGTGTAGATTTAGGTATGTGTAAATTTCTGGAAATTCATATGCATAAATGTATACCCAAGTATCCCAGAAACATAATATCAACACAGTTTGCTTAACTCATACTGCCTAACAAAGCGATGCATTTGAATTTCAACTTACTTCTTCGGAAGTTTCATTTTTTTCACTTTTTCTTCAGCATGTTCATCAGCTATTCCAACATGGCAGCCTAATGCCAGCAGGGTTCTAGAACACAGGAATCAGAGATAAATTACTGTCAGTGTTTCTATATTCAGAGTTGCTTACGAGTATCTAATTGGCACTATACAACAAGCAAATGAGACCTATGGGAATGACAACAGCGTAACACGGAAAGATCAACATCAACTTTTTTGTATATGTAATAAGCTTTTTGGTGCTGTTATGTTATTTACTTCTGTTGTGGTTTTGGCTGGAATGGAGTTAATTTTCTTTGTGGAGGCTTGTGTGATGCTGTGTTTTGGATTTTTGATGAAAACAGTGTTGATAGCACACCAATGGTTTTCGTTGCTGTGGAGCAGTGCTTACACAGAGGCAAGGACTTTTCTGCTTCTTGTGCTTCCCTGCTGGCAGGGGGCCTGGGGGTGCACGGGAGGCTGGGGAGGGGGGGGAGGGGGCATAGCTAGTGCAGCTGACCCAAACTGACCAAAGAGATATTCCACACCATATGGCATCATGCTCAGCAATAAAACCTCATGGAGGGAGGACATTTGGAGTGATGGCGNGTTTTCGTTGCTGTGGAGCAGTGCTTACACAGAGGCAAGGACTTTTCTGCTTCTTGTGCTTCCCTGCTGGCAGGGGGCCTGGGGGTGCACGGGAGGCTGGGGAGGGGGGGGAGGGGGCATAGCTAGTGCAGCTGACCCAAACTGACCAAAGAGATATTCCACACCATATGGCATCATGCTCAGCAATAAAACCTCATGGAGGGAGGACATTTGGAGAGATGGCGTTTGTCTTCCCAAGAAACCGTTACGCGTGATGAGCCCTGCTTTCCTAGAAGTGGCTGAACACCTGCCTGCCCATGGGAAGTAGTGAATAAATTCCTTGTTTTGCTGTGCTTGTGTGCGGCTTTTGCTTTACCTAGTCACCTGTCTTTATCTCCACCCATGAGTTCTCACACTTTTACCTTTCCAATTCTCTCCCCATCCCACCTGGGGAGAGTGAGTGAGCGGCTGTGTGGTGCTTAGCTGCCTGCGGGGGCTAAACCACAACATTTCTAAGCTGATGAAAGGAGAAAAGGCAGAAAATGTCACTTGTTATCCTTAGAATGTGTCTTTAGAAAGAGAGGCTGTTACTCAGAGATTTTAATTGGATCTGGATTTTGTTGGGACATGCTACTAAAGAGAGGACTGACAGCAGAATACACTATAAACATTAGACCAAAACGGCCATCATAATGCTCAGTACGGATGTTACACATTGACCCACTTCAGAGAAAAGGATTCAAGCTACATAAAGTGTGCTATGGACCACAGGGCTTCTACCACAGAAACACTGATCCAGCTAGGACGTTCTGGCCTGACCCTGTAAGATGGAGCTTATTTCAGAAAACAAACAGTTCCTACATGACCTCATCACAGGGTTGACAGTATTAACTAGCTTTCTAATAACTTCAGACCTCCTCCTTTCCACACAGTCATGTTATCCAGCAGTATAAATCTTAAATCTCGTTCATCTCGAGGATTTATATCAAGATACATCTTAATCTGTAACTCAGAAAATATTTGTTCCTGCACTTAATTTCAATACTGGGTTATTAAGTCTTAGTTTCCTTAACCTAGATGCACTACTAAAATATTAACAGTGAAATGAAAATAAATCCTGGACAAAAGTCAATAGGCCTCTTTAGAGTCAGATCAGAAGTTTCTCAAAATCTGAGGGCAATACCAGTCTTTGAGACTGGTTACACAAGAAATCAGAAGGGTAAAGCTTGGACTGCAGTCCCAATTTTCGCAATGTGGAAGGAAGCTTGAATATAAGGTTTTGATTTGTTCTTGTCTCTAGTTAAAACAATATTTTCTGGTCTTGCTCTAACTATTTTTATTGCTCTTGAACTGACTGGGGAAAAAAACGAGCATAAATACCGCTCTACCAATATATCTCTTGGCAGACAAAACATATATTTCAAGGAGATTCTTAAAGTGTATTTTTAGTGCCAGCTACATGAAGTAAACCCTATTGTTATGGTCTGTGAACCCCAATTTAAAATTAGGCAGTTAAATCAGACAACAGGAAATCAACACGCAGTGGACACCTCCTGCAAAACACATAATCTGTTAAAAATACTCCATGCAGACAAATTTCAATTGGCATAAACCATACCTGATTCCTATGCAATTATCACGCGCATAAGTATGAGAACATATCTAACAGTGGAAAGCAGTACAGAGGTGGTAAGCCCCACTAATCCTAATTTTCCTGTAATGTAAGACAGGAAATTGAACCCTACATTATCTTCAGCTGGACACAGCAAATTCAAATCAGAGAGCCACAGCAGGATTAAAAGGCAACTGGGGCCTGAGAGTTAGATTTTAATTCTGCCTCCATTTACTTTTCAGGCAGACTCATCAATACTAGTGGAACCTTAAAGACCCCTGCAGCACTTTAGAGACAAACAAGAAAACTAAAAGTGGCTGAATGCAGCCCTCGGCATAATATTGATACATATAATTAACACACACACACACACACACACACACACACACACAACTGAGTAAATAGGTAGCAATGGGAAAAACACTCACAAAATAGGAAGCATCAAAACAGAATAAAAGATCAAGCTACACAATAAATATAAAAATGTGCAGAAACAATATGAGCAGGCATACTTTAGTCCCATGACATTTTCAGAGGCAATTCATTCCTAAATCTTGACATTTCATATAATATATCATTTTTATAGTTCATAAAAGTATTCAATCATACTGAAAAATATACACAGATTTCAATATATTGAAAAGAAATGTTGTGTCAGATAATGTGACTCAGAACTTCCTTGTTTTCTGCCTCTCTCATCTAGTTGAGCTGGCAGCAAAACTGGCAACAAACCAGCAACAACAACAACAAAAACAATTACAGTAAGGAGTTATTCTTGATGCCTTGCAACACATTCAAGTATGCAGTACACTGATGCAAATAGTAAAGAATATAGCATGTAGCTGACTAAAGCTTTAAAAGAACTTTTTCTTTCCCTCTTCTGCACTATCTGTTGCTGAAGTTGACTGCTAGTAAACTTGAAATACCAAGTAAAGAACCAGGTAAAGTAGCTTACAATTCAAGTCATCACAGTATGTATTATCTAGAATGGATTAGTGCACTAACTTTTTCACCTTTGCAAGCTTGCAGAAATGAAATGAGAATGATGCTCATTTTCTAGTCCCTGAACAGTAGATATCTACATGACAAATACAACATGATATGGCAAAATTAGAACTGCATACTTCAGAAAAACAAGGACTAATACAAGAACAAAATGAAGACTAAGCCCAGTAAGCATACGAATTTTGAGATCCATGGAAAGACTGGATGCTTTTCATTTTGGATACTATCCATTTAATAAAAAGGCTCTCTCTATATTAAGTAATAAAATTACTAAAATAGAAGAAGTTCATAATTTATATGTTTATACAGTCAAATGATTCTTGTTTTTGTTAGGGTTAGATTAGAAGAGCATTGGTCCTGAACCAATAATCATGTAAGGAATACTAAAATTTGTTTAGTATTTAGTGAAACACTATGAATGTACATTTAATACTGACAGTATTATTTTAATGATGCCTAAGTCATACTATATAGATCAATCCAGCAAAAGACCCATCTGTAGGAAAAGTTGATGATGATATATTTTGTAGGTTCAAAACTGGAAAAGAAGAATCTATTCTGGATTCTTAACACATTATTGTGTTGACAAGGGGCCTCAAAATTTCCTTGAAATTCTAGTACCGAGCTGAAGACAAATTTGAACTTACTTTCTTGCCTCCAATGGAGTTAAATTTATCTCTGAATTATCACATGCATAAAGTCGTCCTTTTTTAATGCTAAGTACAGGAAAAAGCAACTATATTTTAACAAGAAACAAGATTTCAATAGATTGCAAATAGTAGTGACTGGAGAATCACATATGCCTCTGGGCATTTATCAGTCTGAGAAATATTTTAACATGTTGGCAATACAATGGAAGAAATATGGAAGAAATTACTTAGGCTAACAGATTTCCAGTGCATTCCCAGCAAAGTATCAACTCACACCTGCTTAATTGACAAAGCTGAGCTGAGAAGTTGTCTCTTCGTAAGTCAGATAACTAGATTACTTGAACATACCCATTAACATCCCACTGAAATTTTCTAACATTCCAGCTGGAGAGCTTCTATGAAATTCGCACATCTAACAACTCATCCACATGCACACTACTGCTTTATGGCAATAGGCACAGATACAAAAATAGCTTATTGTTAGTCATGTCCAAACATATCTAGTGATTGTCAAACAATGCTTCATCAACAGAGAAAATTAAAACTAACTAAACTAAATTGAAGTAAACCAAACAAGAAGCAAAGAGGTTTTTTCAAAGCTTGGATCTACTTCTCTTTCCTCCAAGCTTGATGAAAACTGTCAGAGTTGCCAATTCATAATCAGCACTATCACAATAATATAATGATTTACAAAAATCTTCCAAAGGAAGAAATGCTGATCAGCATGTAGTTACACTAACACAAGCTAACAGGGTTCTTTTGTTACTTAGAAGGCTGAAACTTCTATAGATATTGAAAGGAAGACTATCAAAGCCATTTTCAATGTGAAACACATCATTCATTAATGTATCTGACTCTCTCATTTTCATATCACTACCAGCACCAAGTAGGAAACATCACATGTCAAATTATAATTCTGGAAACTGTAACTCCTTAGGTTTGCAGGAAACACTCATTGTAAGCTTCAGAAGTTTGAGCAACTTACTTCAGTGTTTCAAGTGACATTTGCAAGTTATAATTTCTTTCCTGCTCCGGCAATTTTGAGAACTCCACTAAGCATGGGTGTTGTCTTTTGTTGTCATCTCTAACCTGAAAAGACAGTAAAGAAATAAGTTTAACATGTCTTAAAAGCTAGCTGTAATGTAAAAACAGTTCAAAACACAAAGTACTTAAGGCTGATCTTGTCAGCATTACTCAAACTGAACAGCACTTCGAAAAAGAAAAAAGGAAGTCTATTCGCAGAGTATTTCTCAGAGTATAATCATTCTGTTCAGGTAAGGCAGGATTTGTATTTGCAAATAGATTTCAAGTGGAATACTTGCTGACTTGTACATATACAAATACATTATACAGAAGTTCACAACAAATATGCAAAATTCAAGAACAGTGCAATCTGTGTTGTTTTTTGACATATAGCCATAAAATAACAACTCATCTTCAGCAGTGTTCGAAAAATTATATATCCAATTTGTATAAACATATTGATATGAATAGTACTGAAGTAATTAGCACGTGAATGTAATGATATACAGAATTAAGGATAAAACTACCCTATCCTTTAATTCAGTGAATGTTAGTTTCTTAAAGTTATATCCAGTCGTATACAAGCAGAATTCAACCATTCAGCAGTCACAAATAATTGGAACACTAATTTACTTTTACTGTAGTGACAGCAGTCATGAAGACCATAATTTACAAAATCCTACATTTTATCAACTTAGAACTTTGGTCCAAAACATTTTTAACCAGCACTTCATATACACAGTTTTAGCCTAATACTAGTCGTAATTAGGAAGGGCAACCTGAGAAGCCAAGATAGCTGAGCATTCTACTGCTCTCTTCAACATACTAGAACATATTGCTCAGTCAACAAAATCCACAAAGAGTATGTCTTGCAAGAAGGCTTGATTAAAAAAATACTAGTTTGCAAATATTAGCTAAAAGATCCAAATGAAAATGTTGATACTTGCTCATTTGAGACTACACTTCTACCCATATATGAAAACACTTTTTCAAAATAAAGTTAGAATGCAGGAAAAAAAAGATAAAGGTTGTCTTTTTTCCATTACCACTTGTTTTTAGAGCTTCAGTTTACTTAATTTCAAAATGTATATATTTGAAACTAAAAGACAATGTACTTTCAAGACGATGCACTAAAGGCAGTCACCAATTTGTAAGGAAGTTGTTTTTTGTTTTTGTTTGTTTGTTTGTTTGTTTTTAAACAAAGTTTTTGTAACAAGGTTTAAGGGATGGATCTGTGGGGAGAAATAAACCCAAGCATGTCTTTTCCCGGAGAGCTAGAAGGTGCAGAATTATTATTCACTTGACAAATGACAACTGTGATACTGAAGATGTTATCACCTCCGCAGCTTTCAAGGGAGACAGCCAGACAACAGGATATCGAGAGTTAACCTGTTTCACTTCACCAGGTACAGACTGGGGAACACTTCAACAATTCCACCCACAGTGTGGTAGGTAGTGAAGAACAGCTCAACACAGGAGAGGAAATTACAACCCTACATACATGCTCCTGTGACACCCTAATAGCTGTCAAAAATAACTCAGTTCAATAGATCCTGAGGAGAGGTAAGCCTATCCATGCAGTATCTTGTGCTCCTGTAACAGATGGAAACACCTACAACTCTCTGACTGCACATACACTGTTAGAGCAGTTAGATGCACTATTAGAGCATCCTTAGTTAAGACACAGCAAAGCACCCTGGAAATGTGTGTCTTCAACTTTCATAGAGCTTAAGAATATGAATGATATACATATACTCCTTTTCAATGTCACCAAGCTTCTCCCTCTCCATGTCACACTTTTTCCGCCCCATAGGATCCAGTGATGATTTGATAGAAATCAAGACAGCTGGTACTTCAGAAGTAGAAGGCGCAACACTTGTTCCTTTGAGAAATGCAAAAGTGAAACACCAAAGCTGTCTTTGCATCCAGACAAAGAGAACATGCTACAGTCTTCCATTACTTCATTTTTGTTTTATGAGGATCAGAAGTAGTAAAATGACTTGCTTCTGTGGTAAGCTTCAGAAGCCTTAACTAGCTTCAGAACTATCACAAGAAGCATGTAGTCATGGGCCCTTCTGTTGTACAGCTGGCCAAGCAAATCAAACACATAACAGACTGCAAGTAGCCCTATAATCAGGATGCTCTGTAGTTCTCAAAATACTAGGTGTGCAGCAGCTCCATGGCCTCAAGCTGTGATACAACCCACTGCCACAGGGCAGGTCCTCACAGTATTTGACAGAGTGAAAATATAGCTTCACTCATGAAGAAATTTTGTTAAATATTAAAATAATGTCATGTGATATTTCTGAAAGTGTTTATACTATAAATAAAAATAAATAAATCTCCTTTTACTATTTGAGTGCTGGTTTTCTTTTCAACATGTTGCTTCTTTTCTGAAGGTGGATATTACTGTGATATGTATGGCACACAATCTGCGTAGAATGCAAAGGATACTGACTACCACAGGCAGCACTTAAGCAAGTAAGTTGAATAAGACCAAAGCAGGAGAATAGGCACAGGACTTCAACTGTGTACACTGTTGAAAAATTAGAATGGTCCTCAGCATGGTTTTATCTCAAGCTAAATAGCTCTATTGCAAACGATTCCAGCCATTTTTACAGTATTAAAAATCATGGTCCCAGTAAGCAGCTTGCAGGTGGCTACACTGTTTTTGAGGCTATGGGAACTAAAGAGTATGGACACAACCATTTCATGACACAGGGCACAGTCCCAGGCAGTGGTGATATCATTTGGGGTTTGTTTGGTTTTTATTTTAAAATCATACAGTTTTAAAGGCTCCATCTATCAGTAGCATGTCCCACTCAATTTGTTTAATGGTATAATTACTATCTTTCATGGATCATAAGCTTACCATTAATATTAATCTTTAAAGCTGTAAAGTTGAAGTTATTGCAAAAATAACACTATTGACAGCTTTTGATCAATCAGATAATTCTGCTGGTAAATAGAATGTTAACAGTTGAAGTTAAGAAGCCAAATGATTACATTTTTCCAAAACAATCTTATTTATTTGGTGAATACAGTCTCGCTTTTAAATTATTTTAATTGAGAAAAGACCATGGCTGGAT
>VXAL01005835.1:5508-22405 GCA_013399475.1 Chauna torquata
ATTATATACTGGAGTGAACTCCACTCAAAATTCTGAGTAGAAAAAGCAAGTCGTTCCAGCAGCGTGCAACCAAGACCCTATCAACCCAACCAGGCACAGAGCCAAGACACTAACTTCTTGGTCTCAGCACCAAAAGGTAGGTAGAAGAAAAGGACAAAGAAGTGTTGGCCACACCCAGAGTGAGCTAAGCATGGGCAATCAGCTCCTCACAAAAAGGCACAGAGAAGAGCTTGCATAAAAACAGTGTAAGAGCAAATTTGGGAGCCAGCTCAGGTATTGAAAAATATTCTCTGAGCACACCAACCCACCTCCAGAATAATACTGCTTGCTATCAGCCCCAGCTCAGGAGGCTCTCGTGATGGTAACAGCAAGAGGTTATCCTGTGATACATTGAACCATGCCAGTCTTTAAAAGCTGTCCAGACAAGCATTTGTTAGCAGCCTTACACTAGCAATACTTTGCTTTAAATCAAGAAAATTTAACACAAGCTTGCCCAGAGCAAAACAAGTTATTTAGTGACAACAGGCTAGGTTCTGTGAGGTTATACTTTCCTAAGTCAAAGGAATAAATGTACTTCCTCACAACACTGGCCAACACAACATGCCTGCAAGTTTCTAGTAATGCATATAAAGCCTAATGCTGAACATACCAGTCAGCAACAGCAAGAGATGCCCGCTTTAGTCATCCACTCTCATGTTCTTGGAACTGGGTATTGTTGATGATGGAGGGTGGGTGGGGGTACCTGGCAATGAAAAATGAAGTCATTCTCAAATACCAATTCATTCCCTGCCAAGAGGGTATTATTATCCACATGGAAACGACAGGTAATTACTCATCTGCTCTGAGGTCTCTCTTGTGTAGAGCACCATTCTGTGACCACCCTCACATTAAATTTGGACTTGTCTACACATGGAGTTGTCCCTGATTAATTGTTCTTGATTAATGTCATGTGTGGCCAGAGCATTCACATGTGGCATTAATCAGAAATAGCTTTATGTGTAGACAGGCCCTTATTCACACCTGTAGTCCTAACAAGATCAGCAGAAATGGCCCATGCCCAGCGTGTCTTGGGGCAGATACTTCTTATGTAACACAACATAAGTGCTCCTCAGTCCCTACCTTCAGCCACAAGACATCCTCAGAACATATACCTAACCCAAGGTGAAGTACAGTTCCAGTTACTTTCCTTAAAGCCAATGACACTTGCCTTTAACATAATGCTGTGGGCAGATGCTCAATTTGGACACAAGTGTGCAAATGTTCTCTAATTGCTCTCTCTTCTGATGTACATCCCTGCCCTCACAGAACTGGAGGGCTCATATGAGTCAGTCCCAAGCCTGTTCAAGCTTTGATGATTTTGCTCAGACAGCAAAGAAAGGGGAGGAGTGCGGGTTGGGGGTGAGCTCAGTCAGCTGACTCCGCCTAAAGAAGACTAAGGGAACACTCTTCTCACTACCAACCTACAAACTCATTTCTTCCATGGTAGACACTGAATCTTGCATACTCCTTTCTTCTTTGCCCTGGTTTTGAGTTCTTGTTCTCTCTTGAGTTCTTTCTACTCACATATTTCTGATGCATGCATACATCTTTCTTTCTCAGCAAGTTTTTGTTTAGTTTTTTTTTTATTTTTAGTTTTTCCAACCTGGTTCAATTACATATTGTATTATAGAGAGCCAAACTGTTATTACTCCAAGTGCCACAATTCCAAAGTACTTTCTTGAACAATTATTTACTGTTTTGTTTTTGGTTTTTGTCTGCTGGGCAACAATACTCACTTCTGGCAGTGAACAGAATTTAAAGAATAATTCTCAGCAGAAGTTATTAAACCAATGTCATCTGAACACTCCAGTTTTCTTATTTATATACACGAAACTGAAGTAGTACTTAAATTTACTAGCCGAGATAAAATACATTTATTTTGATGGAGACTCTGTCTTGTGAATGTTTATTTTCCTGATTTTATCCTAAAATGTTTCTATTTTTATGATGATTCAAAAACTGAAAAGTGATTTATACAAACATTAATAAAAAAAAAAGGTAACAGTTCTGTAAACATAAACTGGTGTGCCATTACCTACATTTTCTTCATTTTTGTAAATCTTATTTGTAAAGTTTTGAGTTTGAGGTTTTCTAGAGGGTTGGATGCAAAAGGGGGTTTAACTGCCTGTTTATTTCATAGTGTAAATGATATGTCTGTGTGTTAGATGTGGCTTTGGAATTCTCTTTTAACAGCATATCACTTGTTTTAGACCAGGTGTTGACTGGTCAAATTACAGGAACATGAAGTATAATTTGTACTTGTCACGCAGGCAGACCTTTCTTAAAGGCATTAAGTACTATCTTTTTCACCTGATTCAGTGAAAAGAGATCTAAATGTGTGGTGGGCAGTTACATCCTCTCAATATGCCTCCACCCGCATCACCCTGTGGATGGTGCTTTGTTATCTGAGCACTGGAATCATGATGGATCCAGCTTGAAAAGAAAGAAATGTGGGAGGAGTAGAGCTCTTAGAGACCATTCCTGTTTTGTAAATAGGAAAAAGCTGTTTTAATTTGAGATGATGTAGTTTCCAAGTGATTAAGCCAGAGAGAAAGGTGACTTATTCTTCCAGTGGAATTGGAAGAGGCATGTAGTGAGTTCCTAATGCACACAAGGGGCCAAACTGCTAGACAGAGGCGCCAAAATTTTATTCCTAAAATCTCAGGTTATGTTTATTGTTAGCCAGTAATTTTACAGGTCCAGATCAGTTAATCAAAGTTAATGGTACTTAAGCCCCCTATATCTGCAATTCAAGCAGTCCGGGGAATTTACTTCTGACTAGGCTTAGTCCTGTCCCCTGAACTGAGTGTGCATCCCCCTCGCTGATTCAATGTCATTCCATGGACCAGTTACAGGCTTGGACTATCACTGGCTGTCAAAGTGGTGGTGTACAAGCAGAGTGAATCTTCTGGATTAGTTTCCCTGAAAGGAAACAAAGTTTAGTTAGCACATACCAAAACCACTCTGCAAACTAAACCAAAGCATGGTGAGCAGAGACAGCTGGGGAATTAACTTCAAAACTGCATAGCTGCTCCAGCCTGGAACACTATATGCAGCCTCAGGTACCTAAAAAAATAATCTTGATCTCCAAAGCAGCCAAATACCAACAGTACTCATGGACTGTTTAGCTTAAGAAAAAAATATGTAAAATAAAGTTACATAAAAATGGCCAAATGATTAAAAAAATATATTGAAGCTTCATCCATTCTTTCTAATGCCTTATATGACAAATTACTGAATTAGACAGTTCTGAAGTAGTGTTTAGAGCAGGGGACTGGAGACCAAATATTCAGGCAAAAAGCTACAAAGGTCTAAGGAACCCAGCAGCTGTCTAGATGGCCCGCTCACAACAAAATCGTTCAGTCTCAGTGAGATCTCTAACTGACTTTGTGACTCCTGTTTCCATCAAACAAACTAGGGTGAATCATTTTAAAATTTCTGGGGTTAGATTAATGGATCTCTGCTTAGGCAGTTGTATGATAATTTTGTGCTTCATCACTTCACATACAAAAACAACTGAGAGACTTTCGGACTGTAGATAAACTAATACTATACACACTTTTTGTTTGTTATTCAATAGGTGCTGCATAAACTGGGATTGTTTTTGCAACTATTGCACTTGTGCAACCTCTGCTTGGGGCAATGGGTTCTTGTGTGGGAAGAACTGCCATAGAAGCAGTCCCCATAACGCAATTATTGACAAGATGAATCCTCAGTTTTCCTTCAAAGTCATTACAAGCTGTATCGCCATTCCAGTGTTCTTGGATGGATTCCATACATTTCCCGATACGGTGTTAAGAAGAAGTTTTAAAAACTTACATAATGAAAGCTCGGTTTTATTAAAAAAAATCCCCTCAACTGCCCCATATGTAGGATATTCCTCTTGGTGATCTCTCCTGCATTACAGAATAACCTCCCAATTTAAATAAAAATCAACACAATTTATGAAATTGGGTTGGACAAAACACCAGAGAACACATTAAAAACGTAGGGAATCATCAGGCATAAGCATGCTTATGATGCGCTGCTGAATGACCTAACTTTCCATTTACGTTTTGGATCTCTATGTTATAATCTCCACTTCACATTGCAATTATTAGAGAAAGAAATTAATTTATTGGCTTCATGGAATTTGTGAGAGGAATACAGGGGTGAAAAGAGGAAATCAAATTTTGTAGAACCATGATTCCAAAAATAATTCAGGAAAGAAAAATCCTATGTGTGTAAGAAGAGCATAAAGGGTTATGGAAGAGAACTGAAGTACAGCATTCAGTTAAAGAAAAAAGTTTGCATTGCTAGAAAAGTGGCAACAAATTCTATTCCAACCAGTTTGTTCTGTTTCACTGTTCTTTGCCATTTGTTTTTATATTTATTGTTCCTTACACCAATTAGGAATTCTTAGCAGGTCTTCCAAGCAGTAGAAATTTAAATTAGATTACAAAAAGAACCTCAAAAGCAAAGCAAGATTTTAAATAGATCATTGAAACCAACTGCAAAATTCTTTTATCACAGGAAGGAGGGGGAAGGCTAATGCTTTTTAAGAATGTCTTAAAATTAACCCAGAATGAGTACCACTTCTTAATGAGTACCACTTCTTTTCAGCATGTCAGATTTGGCAGGTCTAGACTGAGGTTAATGGAAAAAGTTTTAAAGCTTTTTATTCACCAAACTAGAACACCACGAACCAAAAGCTTTGGGAAATGAAGGTGATATCAACAGTACCAGCCACGCAGTATGTATAATGCCCCAAGGTACATGCTATTGAGGGAACAGAATCAGGGTAGGAGTTGCTGCTTCTCTGCTTTCTGCTACCTGGAATAATGAAAAAGGTATCAGGATAAGTGTTACTTCAGGGGATTCATAGTCCTGCCATGCAGCTGTTCTACTTCATTTAAGCCAACAAAATAGGTGATCCAACCTTTCCCCAAGCCACCAGACTCTCATCTCCCTCCTGCCCTTGCTGGTACAATGGTCATGTCTTGACCAGAATCACAGCTGCTTTTGCATATTTAAAACCTCTTATCTTTTGCTAGCAAAAGCCAACAAGTAGTAAACAAAACAACCTTCAAAACTGCAATGTCTGCCAGTTGGGGCACAGTGGCCTTGTCTATACAAGTGTTTTTTCTGGCGTCTCTCGGGACTGACAAGGCCAGCCTAACCTCATCTGTATCAGCAGTGCTTGGAGTACAGCTTTAGATGAAGCTCCCTGGCTGCCCATATTTTAAACACTGCCATTGAGACTTCGTGGCCTGACACTGCAGTGCTAAATTTGCTAGCGACTGCTTTATCTCCACCAGCACTCCCAAGCCTCTACGTTGTGCTGAGCCCCCACTCATTACCAGCACTTAAGAACATAAGAAAAAGAAAAAGAAAAGAAAAGAAAAGAGAAAAGAAAAGAAAAGAAAAGAAAAGAAAAGAAAAGAAAAGAAAAGAAAAGAAAAGAAAAGAAAAGAAAAGAAAAGAAAAGAAAAGAAAAGAAAAGAAAAGAAAAGAAAAGAAAAGAAAAGAAAAGAAAAGAAAAGAAAAGAAAAGAAGAGNAAAAGAAAAAGAAAAAGAAAAAGAAAAAGAAAAAGAAAAAGAAAAAGAAAAAGAAAAAGAAAAAGAAAAAGAAAAAGAAAAAGAAAAAGAAAAAGAAAAAGAAAAAGAAAAAGAAAAAGAAAAAGAAAAAGAAAAAGAAAAAGAAAAAGAAAAAGAAAAAGAAAAAGAAAAAGAAAAAGAAAAAGAAAAAGAGGTCAAAATCCCTTAGGGAAGGAAGTTTGTCCCTTAGTGTAAGAGGCCCTAATTTTAGAGCAGCTTTTCTTTCCAGTCGCTGTGCTACTTCCAACACATTGTCACAGGTCTATAAAACTTTCTGCCATTGTTTTTGGCACCACGTGATCGTAAGAGCCCTCCTTCCTTTTTTTTTTTTTTTAATAATTTTCCATTCCTTATACTTATGAAGAAGAGTTTGGGGAAAACAACAACAACTACACAAAGCAGCACAAATTGCAAAGTAAGCGTATAGCTCTCACCACTTCTCTTAGCCAAGCCTCTTGGTTTAGTGGTCCTGACTGCTGGCTTTGGGAGCAAAAGAATGAGCACACATTCATTTTGCACAACAGAGCGAAACAGGATCCCAAACAAATAAAATAAAATAAAATATCCCAACAAGAGCAAGACCCCAAGGGGAGGTTTGGACTTTGTGTTAGACCTCACCCTCCGAGCCCTCAGCTGAATGGCCAACATGGTGGGGGTGTTCAACAACCCAGGGGCTGCTGGCCCAGCCTGGCCCAGCCTGGCCCTTTCCCTGCTCCCCACAGGGCCCCTAGATGTGCCTCCCCTGCCCTCCAGGCCGCAGCCACCCAGCAAGGGGCAGAGAGAGGCCAGCGGGCAGGCACGGGGCCGCTGAGGGAAGAAGGGTGCAAGGCAGGAGGTGACGCGCCCCGCCTGCCCACACAGAGTGATGGCTGCTGGTAATAGCTGCTGAGTGGCCTGTGTCAAAATTAGCGGTACGAACACAGTACCCTTGAGTTAAAAGTGAACCCTCGGCCAGCCCCAAAATGGGATGTGGGTACTTGTGTGTCCTTGCTGAGAAAGCGTAATTTCTCAATTTTATTTCTGATGCTCTCAAGTGGCTGAGAGAATTGCTTCTGAAGAGACTGCTACTCGCACAGAAGCAATCATCCCTTTGGGTGGATTTAGTTTGCAAAGTAGCTCCCCTTCACAGCAGCAGTGCAGTAAAATGTGCCTGAAGCTCACCTGCCTTGATGGGACACTGAAATAACAACATCCTTAGCAACAAAAACTTCTGGGTCAAAAAATAGTCTGTGAAACCAAAGAAGGCTTTGGCTTATGATCTTTGGATTTTGGAGCAATTTTGTGAAGGGATAGCAAAATGCAAGATAACGGGTAACCAAAGGAAGTTATTTAAACAGTCAAAAGGCTTTGAAAAAAAGACCTTTCACAGGGGGCTACCAAGGAAAGCTGGTTCCCAGGAGGAGAAAAATTAACATCCTGCCAGTGGTGGATACAAATCTCACACATAGGGGCAGAGTAGAAATAATTGCTCAGTTATCTTCAAAAACTTCAGTGGTGGGGTGCTTCATGGATCAATACAAACAGCAGTGTTTTTCAATACACTTCATGAGGACCTGCCAGAAAGGCTGGATGCATGGGAGTGGCAGGTGAGATGAGGGTGATGGATGGTGAGGCACCTAAGAAAGTCTTGACAAAACCAAGCAATCGAGAAATGCCATGGCAGATGCGATGCAGCATAGGTAAGTGCAGAGTAACGTGTCTTGGAAGGCATGATTTAAACTACTTGTATATACAGACGGGCTCTGAATTAATTGTAAACTTTCAACAAAAAATATTGAAGCATTAGTGTGGACAGCTTAATGAAGATGTCTGCTCAGTGTGCTGCAACAGTCAAACCCAGAAAATAAGCTGTAATAAAAAAATGGAAGACAAAAAATACTGTAATGCAATTATGTAAAGCTTTGATTAAAAGTTTCTTTTAAGCACCCTTAGAGGGTCATGGAAGAGAAACATGCCTACAGAATAAACCAAATGACCTTGTAGAGGTCAGTCCTGCCAAGTGCTGAGTTATCTCCCTTGTTACTGACTACAGGGCATCCTAAGCTCTCAGCATCTTTACACAGCAGAATGATCATTTTTGAAGAAAGAGTACAGGAACATTTATACAATGAGGGATGGAACAGACATAGCATGCTTATATATGTTGTTCAATAATAGTAATAATAAAAAAACATTCAAAAGGACATAGCTTATCAATGTAACATATAACTAATCTGTGGAAAACTAGTCATAAACTGTTACTATGGCAAAGAGCTTAATTTACCACCAAAACAGAGGAGATTTAGTCCTACATTAAAAAGAGAGAGAGAAAGAGAGAGAGAGAGAAAGAGGGAAGGAAGGAAGGAAGGAAGGAAGGAAGGAAGGAAGGAAGGAAGGAAGGAAGGAAGGAAGGAAGGAAGGAAGGAAGGAAGGAAGGAAGGAAGGAAGGAAGGAGGGAAGTAAGGAAACAGTCTTTCAGCTGATGTAAATCGAGTCAGTCCATTAAGTGCTGTAATCAGCAGAACTGAATATACAAGCCAGGAAGGTACCATTTCATCTGTTGTTGTACAGAAAATAAAAATGACAAGAGCCTTCAGCTTACAATGTTCTAGACTCGGCAGGGTTAAGACAGAAATCCCTCATGTTTACATCTCCATCAGTGATGATATAACTGGCTACTTGCATTGTACTATAGGTTTGTCTTCTCAGTTGTATGGCCATGAAAGAATCCTTCCCAGAGTAGAGTATTGTTCAGTGCCTGATGCGTTTATGAGTTCTTTAGAAGACATTAGTGTTGGCACAGCTAGTAGGCAGATACTGAACTTACTGTAATAGCAGCTTTTTCTGTGCTATGAGTACCTATCTTCAGGCAAAATACGTGTGACTGAATTTCAGATATCCTTTTAGCTATTTGTTCTTTCTGAAATCAAGTTCTCTTGTGCTGTGCTAACGAAAATTGAACCAGGGATAGCTACCCATAATACATGAGCAGCAATGAACCTAATATTATGGTTAAAAATAGCATTATTATGAGCTATGCAATCAATTTAAGCCAATATTAGTCACAGAATTGTTTGTTTTATTCCATAAACAACATAAATATTCTCGAGCAATCAGCTAGCCTTGAGAATTTATAAAATGAATGAAATGTGCATAAAACATTGTAAACTGGCAGGAGTTTTATTCTCAAATATGAGGACTTTTAGAAAATCTGTAAATGAAAATACAGAGTAGCCAACATTTCTTATGCTCTTGGAGGAGTATAAGCTCTATGTAGTACATAGTAGACTTCCTGCCCTGATATGGGACTGGCAAGGAGAGACGTAAAGAACAGGCAATCTCAGGATGTAGAAGGGTAGGCCAGCCTCACACTTTGAGGAAATACTTCACCAAAGATCTTGAAGACAACTTCAGACAGATGTAAGAGCCCTAACATATTCTATTGCTGCACACTTTCCATGCCAGAGAAAGTTATAGGATATTTGTTTTATTGTATTTGGACTTATAGTCAGGGAATTTGTTGGATTTAACATTTGCTGCATGAATGGAAATTGGTTATTGGGGTGTCAGAGTCTGGAGGGAAGAAAGAGGTTGTGGGTGGAGTTATGTAAAGAAGTTATCGAAGGACTTAACTTTACTATTGATGGATAGGTAATATGTTGTTGGACTGCTGCAGTTCATTGGATGAGAGAGGGTTTGGGGGCCGGGGGGCGGGGGGGGTGTTGCATGTAGCTGCAGGAAATGGGCTATTTGGAAGGAAAATTACAGTGATCTTCCTGGGCAAGAGCTATGAGGATTGAAAGTTTGCATCCTAGAGCAGAAAGGAAGCAAGAGCCTCCAAAGAGTCTCGCAGGGGTAATTGTTAAGAGACACTGGGAGTGGAATATTTAGCACAAAGAGAAGAGAGGAGAGCATTTTGTCCTGCTGCTTGGGCAGGAGAGAGTGCTATTCGTTGGAAAAAGTTTTTGGTAAGGAACTTTAGTGTGACATTCAAAGTGCCTGGATGGACCTTGCCTCCATTGAAGCTGGTGATGATAATGACTTTCTACTGACATTAAGGTGGCCAGGGTCCCACTCATGATCCAAAATAAAAACAGAAAACTAGGATATCTTTAAAATCTTTTTGAAATCAAATATCTATGACCACAGCAATAATACTCACATGTTCACACCAAAAAGATCTCTGTTAGGCATTTTCTAGGAGGGAGGGTATTACTTTTTCCATTTTATAGAAAGACAAACTGGAGTCTGTTTGAGACTTTCACAAGGAGAAAGGAATTTGGGTGCTTAAGACTGAATTCCATTACACTGCTAGAATTGGGAAGGTGGGGGAAAGGGGAGGAGAACAAATACCCTTGCTCCTGGTCTGTTGATGAAACCTCTAAATAGGCTGTTAAAGGTCTTGTTTTCCTTTCTGATTACATATCACCATTTGAATCCATCAGCTTCTTCTTTAAAAGGAAAAGAGTGCATGCTCAATTCTAGAGTAATTAGGTAACATTGGTATTATGCACCGAAGCTGTAAAGTGCTAATTTATGTAAAAGGCAACTAGTAGTATTATTCGTGCTTGAGTATGATATCAGGCTGACGTACAAGAACAGCAGTGTGAAAAATCACGTACATCTGCTGTGCCTTCCTAAAAACAACTTAAAGCAAAATCAATCAACTGAAAAAATCAGTGTATCGTAATTTCGCAAAACTCACGAAGATATGCCTGATAAGAAAACAGGGTTTAACTTTGTGTTTCCAAATAAGGGGCTACAAAACTTGGGTTTTAACTAATTTTAGGAAATCTAAACTATTTTGAACTGTTTGCATTTACTTTGTTGGTATTTCATTGTTTTTCAGGCGTCCAGCTGACATACTGTACACATTTCAGAGCAAAACTTGAAAGGTACTGAAATAGGGTCCCTCACTTCTGAATCCCACAGCCCACAAAACAGCCACTTGCTGGTGCCAACCAAAATGAAAGGCTGAGGAAAACAGGAAGTAATCCGCATAGAAAGCGTGTAACTAATCTTGAGAGGAATAGCAGCAAGCCTTGTCTGCAGCAAGCACTCAGGAAGGGAGAAGCCTAGATAGGCATCTTCTACACTGAGAATGGCCTGTCTGAGCGAGATTAACCCTTGCCACAGAGAACAGAGATAAGATATCGCTGTTCCAGAGAAAGACGATGTGAAGTACTGGATTGAGATGAGACACAATTTGAAATATAAAGCCTCAAAATAGAGGTTTGAGTTACAGGTTTTCAACTAAAGAAATAAGTGAAAATCCACTGAAAAGACGGGTCATACGGGAATGATTCATGGATCCTTCATGCTTGTAAAAGGAAGCCAAACTGGAAAAGGTGTATGCAAAAGAAGTTACCTAAAATGCCGAATGAGATGAGAAAATTTACTGCCTATAAATTCTCCTGAACCACAGCATATTCTTAAAGGTCTGGAATGAATGCTGCTGCCATTACCACACAGTACACACACTACAATTATTTAATTTAAGAGAAAAACATAATCAAATCAAAGGAGAAAATGTAACTGAAACTGCAACTCTCTGCTGACTATGTGTGACACGTGACCAACACCACAGCTGCTTGTAACCCTTTATCACCATGGGGAGGATTAAACTACTTCCCTATTTATTTAAACAAAATTAAAAGTGGTGATGATACTAGAGAAGCCTTAGTGACTACTGTGGTTATATTATAGAATTACTTTTCTATATACAACACTGTTTCAGCACATATTTGTTTGCTGTGAGCTGAACCCTTGTAGAGTCCCCTGGGAGTCCTGTGATTCAGAAAGATTCTCCTGCTTACGATACCATGAGGTCCAATAAGCATGCCTAAAGTCTGTGCTTACCCAAATCTAAATTGATGTTCAGTACGGTAACAGAACATTTCTCTTACATAAACGTTATGTTAATTTTATTAACATTTTCTTCATATCAGAAATATTGGAACTGTAAAGAGAAAATGTGGACTTAATCAATAGAATAATATTGACTATATTTGAGATTGGATACTATTAAATTCTAGGCCAGACATTCACACAGGTCAGTGTCTCAAGTGGACTGTTGTGTTGTAAAGATGCAACCACCTGGAAATCCAGCCCCAAGTACAGACCATCGCTATGTTTAAGTTGCATCAGTTTGGTCAATTGGCATGAGAAGTCAGATTTTGTCACCCTTACTCATACTGAGAAGTATCTTACTTCCTGCATAGACTCACTGATTTATAATAAAATATTTGTGTGCAGATGCAAGAAAGTAGGGTAACCATGTGAAATGATCTGCCTAAAAAATGTGACTGTTAATCATGTGTACAAATGTATCCTGGACTGGGACCTATATTTGTAATCATAAATCTTTCTTTTCTGTAGAATTCCAATTCATTCTAATAACAAACTTCAATTATTCAGTGGACTTCAAATAAATTACTTGTCAACTACCAGTTCAATTAATTACAGAATGTATGTAATGAGCACTTTAGGTGTAGTCATCCAGGTCTAATACATACTTAGAAGTATGTACTCTGCTTTCTACTAATTTTTAATTAAATAAAACATTTCATTCTACCTGAATATTTTTAAAAAGCTTTTGTTGATCCAAAACATTATTATTATTACTTGGCTTGGTCACCAAACAGAACAAAATTATGTTCATACATCCTAGCTGGTGACTGCTTTTCATCTCTGCACTGAATTTGAACCTGGTGTCATTTGGTTTACTACAGAAGCTACTACCACTTTCCCAAAGGGACATGAATGTTTTCCCTTTGTTGTTTCTGGTTCCCACTAATACCCAAAAGTAAAGAGTAGCAAAAAGGTCTGTGTTGGGGTTCTGCGTGACAGAATATAACAGAGTAATACTCAATCAGTGATTTATGTATTTATGTGTTTATTTTTGTATAATTACATCCTCTTGAACCTCTTCATGAAATAATGTTCTTAGTAAATATTCCTATTTTCTACAGAATTTGGTTTTCAAAGAAAATACCTTGCAATAAAATTACACTTATGGAAGAACCTCAGCAGTGATTATATAGTCTTGAAGCACTGCACTGAGAGGGCATAACAGTAAAACAATGGAGCCTGTCACCCTTCCCAAGACTTTCTCACACGAATAAAACAACATAGATGAAGGGTGCAAAGCCACATTCATTATCACCAGTATAAATTATACCAGCATATTACTATCTTGAGCCATCTAAACAAACAGGAAAATGTGGGTGGAGAGAGAGTAACACAATTTGCATAGCCCATGTTCCTTTATTTAGAACACCACTTTGATGTGTACATCTTTGGTTCCTGGCACCCAGAGAAGGGATGTAAGCCCATGAAAACCCTCTAACCTACTCTCAAATGGCTCAGCAAGTTCCTTGCTCTGGGTGATTCTTTGCTTTTCACAAAGGTATGTTGCTAACGAGTAGACTGGTAACCATAGTTCTCAGCAAAGTAACCACTTATAATCAGCACAGAAATCGATTACCTTGTGAAGCCTAGCAAAGAAAAAATGAGCCCTGTGCTGACTAAGGGAGATACCGCGCTCTCTGTCTCTCTCTACGTTTCCACCCAGTCTCCCACACTAGCCAGCTGTAAGGAGCACGGTATGGATTTTCTTTTGCTTTGACACCGTTCCAATAATTCCTTCTAACATACATCACCGCCAGTAGGGTCATCCCTTCCACACTTGGGCTGCTGACCTGTATGTCAGGTACATTACCTCACTGAACTGCAGCCTTCCCAAGGAGAGAATGCTGGTGAAATAGGAGGGCTTATGCTGAGCTCTGTGGAACTCCTGGCTGGTGTCTGGAACCAGCAGTGGGGAGTTGTGATGGTTTTAGGAAGCTCATATTGAACAAATCGAACTGAGTTAATCCTATGTATTCTGCCATAGTCTTGACTTTGGTGCTTGTCAAACAGCAGAACTTACCAAGGTCATTCCTTCCCACCTGGATTCTTGGAGGATCTCATGCCCAGGCCTGTAGCTAACCTTCTGTCCACCCTCCCCCCCAAACCATTTAGGAGTAATAGGTCTTTCAGTAAAGCATGTCAGAAAAAGGAACACCCCCCTCCTAGTCAAAAACCTTGTGTTTTCACCCCATAGACAATAAACCCACTGTTTTTCTGACAAAGAGAACTCCAGGGGAAAAAAAAAATGCACTCTGAGAGACTGAAAAAGATTGCTGTGCTTACTGGGTGCCCATCTGGAACGAACTTGTCAAGTTCTTTCTTTTTCCTAGGGACAGGCAGTGAAACCAGCAGCAGCCGTCCAGCCTCGGTGCTGGTAGAGCAAAGAGCTGGGACCCTCCTGCGCCACCGTGCCTCTTCCCTCCCAAGTGCCAGGTGCCACAGGGAAGGGTGGGATTGAAGGAAGCTGTGATGAGGTCAGAAGTGAGAGCAGCCAGAAAATCATAGCTTGTCTTCTCAATAGAATAGCTTAATCATTTCTACAGAAAGGGCATTTCTTCCAGGATATCATTCTAATATAAAATTTCCTATCAGATAACCCTAGCAGATGTCCTGAACTGGCTTTTCCTGACTGCTTTGTGTCAGCGTGGGAGGGAGCACACAGAAACTCACCTCCAGGGGTGGTCTGGGAGAAACAAGTCACAGAAAGTTACAGATTATATTTTCAGAGTCGCAAAAAAGGATTTAGAGATCCAAATCCCCCAGAAATTCATTGCTCTGTATATCCAGTTCCAGTGACAGATCCCTAGAACCGCAAGTATTCAGTTGACTTGAACTTTTCCAGTAAATACCTGGAAAAACACCATCTGGGATTCTCCTTTATGATTTTCCTTTCTGTTCCACCACGTGCCACAGGCGTTCCAGACTGGAAGGAGTGAGCAGGGCCACATCCGGAATCCAGCCTTAATCCTGTGTGACTTTCTCATCTAAAATGTTAACACCCAGCTGAGGATCCATCTTTTCCTTGCTTTTCCATTGTCGTATTTGATAGTTCTCAGAGATTCTTCCCAAATGGGTACAGCAGTCACATTCTGCTTTCGACTGCACTCAGAGTCTTCACTGAGGAGCATCTTTGCGATCTCTGCTGCTTTCATTCCCACCTCTGGCCATCTCCTGCGTTCTCCTGACATGCACTGCCCTGCTTTCTTGCTGTTTGGCTGAAGAACCAGCTCAGGTGTGCAGATGACTGTGTACACTATGGGTGTTAAGGTTGCTTTAAATAAACATGGCTCGGATCAGGTGTGGCAAACAGATGAGATTCAGATCTTGCTACCAGCAACATGGTGATGGGCTCGTGCTTTGTCCTGCATTCCCTTAGCTGCCTGTCACCAGGTGATTTTCTGAATGGCTGTCACCAGCAATTTCCTGGAAAGCAACCAACTGATTGTGTTCCCATTTTGCAGTGGCCATAAACCTTGTAACAATGAAAAATTTGGCTTGTCTTGCACCACTCTGCTGAGCCTTATCTGGACCACAAGGCAACCCCCAGTGAAGAAAGCTCCATCCTGCCTGCTTCTTTGCATATGGGCTGTAAATACCTGAAGATATGTTTTGTATGAGTGAGATGTCATGGAGGCTGTGACATGCCTACTATTGCTTCTGACAGTCTCTTGCCAATCCTCCATAACTCACTCTGGCATCTGATACCAGCTTCCAACATCTGAAAGCCAAAAATAGGAAAGGGCATTTGCAGGGCTGTGATATGATGTGTGCTTGGCTTTAAAAAGGATCTCAAACTCAAAGCAATGGAGAGCAAAAAGGCATACCAATATCACCATGGATATGTGACATTAAACAAACCACTTGTCATGATACACAGCTGACTACTTGCCAAATGGAACAGGATCTTCTTATTATTCATTGTTTTGCCCTGTAAAATCTATCCAGCCAGGAGAAAGAAAAAAACTCCGGAAAGGTAGTGTCACTCTTCTACCACCCCTGCAATACTGGAGGCCCTGGTTCAGTGATATCTCCCAAAAGTGCACCTACTCACACGTGTCAGAATGCCAAAACATGAAATTGTGGTGGGCATCCTATGTAGTCCCTGAAGGAAATGGAGCCGCAGCATGAAGTCACTTCCTTGAGGTAACTCTGACACTTGTAAAACTCCTTGTCCTCCAGGGGCTTTAATTCCATCCTCGCCATGCCTCACAGCTGAGGTTTCAGTGGGGTATTTTTCTGGTGTCTTGTATGCATGAGGACCATGCCAGCCACACAGGGAATTACCCTTCTCTCATCCATCACACCATGCTGTACTCAGGGCCTCCACCACAGTGGAGATGAGGTGGAGTTACCCCTCCTTTTGGCTTCAGCTTCAGAATTCATTATGGCCAGGTAAGGGCCTAACCCACCCAAAAGGGGGCAAGCAGGCTGCCACACGGCCAGCATCTCCAGGCATCCTCTTTGCCCTTGCGATGCCTCCCTGCAGAAACATTGTGCACCTCCTGCACCACTGTGCCCTTGTACAGTACGTGGAGGAGCAGAAACTCCAGCTCAGCCTACGACGGTTGCTTTGACGTCAAAAGTGGAGCGCACAATTCCTCAAGTCTGAGGAGGGTGTCCTGCCTACCACTTCTGCCTCCATGCTCATGTGGGCGGCCGAGAGTGCGGAAAGTGGAGAGGGGAAAGCCAGGTGAAGATGCTAGTGGAAATAGGGCAACATCCATCTCTTCCCTGCTGCAGGCCTCCCCCCATCCCCTCGGTGCTTGCGTGCTGCTTCAGCACAGACGCCCTTCAGAGAGGAGCTGCTGGATTCGGAGCAAGGGGTGCACTGTGCAGGAGCGCTGATCTCTGGGGCACCTGGGGCACGCGTGTCCCTGCTGGGGCGGCACAGGGCAGGTTCTCGCCACAGCACTGTGAGGCAACACATAGGCGACAGGGAACGTGCCCAGCCAGGACGACCACGTTTACAAAGCGTTTACCCACGTTCCGTATATTCTGTTTTCCTTTGCCATTGCAAGAAAACAAATCATAATCAGAAAACGCACCAAACAGACCATGGGCAACAGTGGGTGGGCGCTCGCCATGCACACCCGGGGCGGAGGGTAAATTGCAGGGCAAACACGGGGACGGAGGGAGGCAGGGAAGGAAAGGGGGGGGAGTGTGCCAGCAGCCCCCCACACCTCCCGCATGCGGCGCCCGTGTCTGTGGAAAAAGGTGGATCTCGGATCTCGACGCTGGGAGAGGGGCCGGCCCCGGGGAGCGCCCACGCGGGTCCGCGGGGGACCACGCCGGTGGGGCCGGGCACCTGCACGGCGGCGGAGCCGGAGGAGCACACGGGAGCGGGGTCCTCGCCGTGCGCGGGCAGCACTGCCGGCCCCACGCGTGTCTGCGG
>VXAL01005835.1:28317-48588 GCA_013399475.1 Chauna torquata
AAAAAAAAAAAAAAAAAAAAAACTGAAGTATTAACAATACTAGAAATAAGGAAGTGTACACTTCTGGGAAAATCTGATGATAAAATGATCTCTGCAGTTGGTAACAGCCCGTTCTCAGACAACTCTCGGCACCCAAGAATTTAGAAAATAACCATCTGGTTTCAGCCAGTGACTGCTAATTTTTTGTGGCAGTAAATTTAACATCAAATGAAAGTGAATCTTAATTTATCAACTCTCCAATAACATAAAAGAGTGTTTAGAAGAATACACGTGTAGTTGTAAGAGCCATTGCCCAACTTGCCACTATATAAATCCTCTTTCCATTTTAAGGCTGTTTGATCTGCACACATTGCATTGTCCTCTTCTGCTAGAGTTTGGGAGGGTGATTATGATTCTAATCAACTTCTTACAAAACAGGCTATCAAATTACGTGCATGCCAAATTGCATAGATGTTTAAATCCTCCATGATCTCCTAAAACAAAAGGGAATATTCTTGCTTTAATGATAAAGTGCTTTTGCTTCATAGAGTTGGTTAAGCAACAAATTCTTCACAGTTGAGACATCACTACTTAAGTCTGTCAACATTAAATCCTTCCATATAAGCTTTTCCAAGAATAGGCAGTTTCACGGGCATGCTGGTAAAGTCTATTTGTGTACTACTCCTTGTAAAACTCCTGAGAGCCGCTGCCGCTCAACAACAGCAGCTACTGATGAAAGCACTGGCTTTGGGCACGGCATTGTCAAGGATTTTTGCGATTTCTTAAAAGTAGACCCTGGGGAAATTCGCAAAACAATCATATAGCTACATTGTCCCTTAATTTCTAATGAAGAGTCAGATCCCAGTGGATATCACGGTTCTGTATATTCTTATTCATAATACCATCTACCAAACAATATTGGGGGCCTGACCCTAATCTTCCCAAGCTCAACGCCTTGGCAATGCTCCCACTGGCTCCCGCAGCTGAAGCAGTAATAGGCCTTTGAGTTGATCCTATCTAGGCTCTGTGTTGTTTAGAAATAAGTTAAAATCATTTGTTATTTGAACCCAGTGGGTAGTGAAAGATGCACAATGACCCAGTTTTCCAGCTACCGCCAGATACTTGTGAACAACGTTGCAGCCTCGCGTCCCATTAAGTTGCTTTTAGTACAGGAAACTTGACCTCTGTACTTTGGCTGTTTTTCAAAAGCTTCTAACATGGTACGTGAGATCTGCTCCTCTTTAAGCTACGTCCATAAATAGACACCCTGCTCTATTTGCAACGGAGATCAGCCCCAAGCTGCCCCACCACGCGAGACGCGCTGTGCGGAAAAATGGGTGCCGATGAGGGCCGCCGCCCGCCTTTTTCGCCGGGAACAAAGAATTTACGGGTGGCCGCTGGGGCGGACGGCCGCGGGAGCAGCCGCCCCCTCACCCACCGGGCTGGCGCCNGCACATCTCTGCTGCATTTGCAAACCTTTTACCAGGGGCATGAACAGGGGAGATGCAATCAGGTCTGTGAGACACTATGAGAGCTGCCAATGGGCTGTGGTCAAGAAAGTATGAGAAACTCTTCTCCAAAACCTGTCAAATAAATGAGAAGATATCTTATTTTGAGATACTTGAACTGGGAGATTTCATTCAGATCAATCTTACGTTATTAGCTTCAGAAATAAGCCCCTTGTTCCCAAGATCAGGACCCAGAAGTTGTGTTTGTAGAAGTGCTTCGCAATATCTGTAACAGGTCAGGGGGCATCTGAGGTCTCACTTCTGATGGTGTCATTTGCATGTAGCGACTTAAAAAACATTCACTGCTAATTAAAAAAAAAAAAAAAAGTTATATAAACGAGGATTATCCCCTGCTTATCTTGTCTTGCTAGGGGGATCGGAAAATTCCAACATCTGGATTTGCAGAGTTCCTTTTTTTTCTTTTTTTTTTTTTTCCCCCTCAGATATTTTCCACACACCAGATCTGCTCGGGAAGTTGGATGCCGAAGTACTGCGGATCACTGGTGTTTGGCCGAAGGCTATGGCATGTATCCGTGGTGCCACATTGTAACACTTCACAGCATGGATAGCTTCTGCGTTAGCATCCTACTAGAGCAGCCGTCCTGCTCCTCCTGCCTTCTGGCTCTGCTCCCTCCTGGCTGTGCTCCCTGGCAGGGCTTAACATGGGAGCTGGTATGAAAAGGATCAATTCGCCCTTGAGCTGGAAACCTGTGCAGAACTGGGGATGGGCAGGGGCACAGAGAGGATCTAAATGATGTCAGAAAAAGCAGTTCTTGTCTATGACCTTACAGCTATCCTTTTTGAAGCCTTCATTTCCTGCTGAATACTCACTGCAGTGCGGCCGTGGACTGGAATAAGAAATGTCTGTGTTACAGATCTGGGCTACACATACTGACCTTAACCTGATCTATTTCTGTATCATCACTGTTAGGGATAGAAGTGTGAACAAGGACTAAGTAACATTGACAGGAGCTGTTTAAATGATGACAAAGTTTTTTTTTTTTAATTTTCAGGCAAATATATTTGTCAGATAACATTGCATGTGCAATAAAACTATAACAATGAATCAAACGAATTGGGAACCCAAGGCAATAGCATTTTCTCAGGGTTTCGTGTATCCTAAGTGCATCATTTTGTCAGTACATACAAAATGTTTTACATAGCTTCTGAAAATATATTTACACTTTTCAACATGTGCCACTATTGTGCTCATGTACAAGATAAAGCTGAGTCTCAGTAACTGCAACAATAAAGAGATACTTCAAATGACTGAACAGATGAGCCACTGTTATGGTAGGTTCTCTGTTATTTGCTCTGCCTCATTTTAGAAAGAAATTTGCAACACCAGGTTTTTAATAGAGACAGATCAGGTATTTCAGTCCCAGACCATCTGCTGTGCCCTTCCCCCCCTTAAAAAAATTACAAAGGGGCAATTTGATCATAAACCTGAAACAGATTTTGAAAGATACATATTTAGCATATTAAAAATAAGCAAAAGATTTTCCAGCTTACCAGGCTTTGTAAAATGCTGATCACTTTTCTCACCTTTTTCCTTCACCAGGATATTTTGTTATTTCAGTCTACTGGAGTGTTCATTTGGCAATATATTCCCTACTTTGTCAGTCAAAAAATAAAATAAAAGAAACTTTCAGAATTGTCAAGCTTCTAAAACTCTGGCTGAAGGTAATAGAGTGACTACACAACAATTCTTAAACACAGAAGCTAAATATTTAGCAGATACTCTTCACAATGAGATTCTGGAGTTGCACATACTTATCTGCAGTTTTGACACTGAGCCTCCTAACAACTGCTCTGTGAATTTTATACTACAGCCTGCTTAGCTAACATGAGCACACTGCCCAGGAGGGGGTGGAGTTTTTCAAAGTCTATAAAATGCCTTATCTGCTACTATTTAAACATAAGTAACACTGAGGATTTCAGATTTCTCTCTCTCTCTCTGCTGGGATAAGTATTTAAAGGCTTGATACTCAAAATCTTTTCTCTTTTGTTCCAACTACATTATTTAGTCTAATAATTGATATTATGTCTGTCTACAAACATGTTCTCTATCAACTTTGTATGAAGTAAAGTATATATTTTGAAGACAGGAATGGATTCCTGGCATTCTCCAAAGACAGAAAATTGCATCAAGTCTCTGCGGGTCTGCTTTGTACAGAAGCTAAATAGTTATATTTTACATTGCTTATAGGCAGGCTGCTGGGCTGCTTATCTGCAGGCTGCACTAAGGCTAGCAAGTGATCCAACAAGGAGATGAAGGACGAGGTATGAACAAGGTATGGAGATGAGTATAAAGCATTTCTAAGTGGTAGGCAGAAAAAAATGGCAATCATCACAGAGAAAGTTTTAGGGATTAGGTCTAAAAAACAGTCAGACCTAACCCACAAAATATAAACAGGTGCCCGACTGTGGAATGGCTGGGACAACCTGCTTTTGCTTTTCATGTCTGACAGGGCACAACATTGTATGACTGAGAAACAGAACTCAAAAAAAAAGTGAAGTAAACCTATTTCACAGACCAGTGTTTACAATATAAACCTGAATTTGTTCTGATGGGCGTACATGAGTATAACTGCCATTGGATGAAGCCAGTGAAGCCTGCAATCATGTGTCCTGGCTGCTCTGCTCTCAAGCACGGACATGGGATCTATGTCCTTGCTGCTGGAAGACAACTGGGGAACAGCCCCATTCCCAGTCAGTCACCACATTAAAAGTTCTCTTAGCCAAAACATGGATTTGAAGCCTGTGTTTGATTCTCCTTCTAAAAACCACCTTCTCTGTTGTTAAACACCCCATAGTCCAATATGTCAGTCTCATCTGGCAGGGTTGTTTTTCAGTGGCCAGGAAGCACCACAGGTTCTTCCATGTTTTCTCTTGTCCTCACTTCGCTTTAATCAGAGCAAAAACAAGCCATTGAAAGTGTTTTGAGGTGGTGCTGTGTTTGCCTTCGGGATGCACAGTGAGCTTGTGTGGTGGTTCATTGCAGCTGTGCCCTAGGATTGCAGGGGAGGGCGACAGCTGATCTGTCACAGGTCACCTTGTGTGTGACTTTGCCCTATAAGGCCAAGAGCAGCCTCTGACGGGCATCTCGCCCTGTCCCCTGGTTCACAGATGGGGTCTGGGTGCGCTGCACTGGAAGCCAGCAGTGCCCATGGCAGGGTTGTTTTTTCTCTTCTTTGCTCTTGCCTTCCGAGACAAGGTCCTCTTGCCAGACCTTTTAATCAAGCACTTCACATTAAAGACAACAGTGCACAGATAATCACATGGATGTTTTAAAGCAGCTATTTAAATTGTTAATACTTACTTGGAGGTGTTTAGGTTCAATTCACAGTTTAAATATTGAAACAGAGCGGGAGTAATTTAACATGAGAGATGAACGAATGGCTGCAGAAAGGGTGCAGTACTTGGTGTTCGTCCACTAGGTGTAGCTGAAACTCTGCATTTCTTATTGATTAAAGTCTAAAAGAGAAGCCTTTTAATTTGGTTTATAGTGTACATTTTAACTGAATGGAAGGTAGTCAGAATGAAAAGTGATAGATCCTTATAGAGTAGAGTCTTCACCTAATGCAAGAATCGCATCTCAAGCATGCAACAATACCGCCACAAAAATAGATTAATTTGCACAGGGACTGTCTCCTAACCTTCTAATCCAGATGTCTTTTTGACACGGTTCATTTTACTTGTAAATCTCACCAGCAATGAAGTCCTCTCCATAGAAAGCTGTTAGAAGGCTTGGTTTTGGTTGTGTTTTTTTCTCCAGACACTATTACCAGGGGCTCTGTTTAAATGAGGAGATTGGCTCCACAGAAACCAGTGAAGTAAAGCAATTCTAACATCCAAAGCTAACTCTCAGTTTTTATTTTGGCCTAAGTAAGAAAGGGGTAATATTTTGCTTCCTTGCTTCTCTTTCAGGTCTCTCTACCTCTTGCTGTACACAACAGCTTTGCCCTGAATGGAATCTTCATTGCTCTGAGCGGAGAGAAGGCAAAACAAGAAAAGACCTGGTGTGCAAGCCAAGTTCAGGAGACCTGTTCTCCATTTTGTTGGTTTCTTTCATGGTTGGCTTTCAAAAGGCAGTGATCTTGCTTTGTGAATTGCGAAGATTAACAGGAATTAAGATTATCATTCCCCTGTGATTTTCCAAGATAAGCTTCATCATCAAAATCTAGATAGGTGATTCTCTGGGTCTAGTTCTGACCTAGGTAACTGCTTGGCCAGTGCTGTCCAAGTCAAAGATCAAGGCATGGCTGACAGATTACCCAGTAAAGCTGTACCCTTGGGGTCCCTTTTGGAGTGCAGGCAGTACTTTATGACAAGACTGCATTGCATACTCTAACACAGTTATTCCAGTGTTCCCTTAAGCCACCCAGCAGTGTCAATGGGCCTGAAAGTGCTCTGAAAGCATTATTCATTTTAAGAGGACTATTCATGACTTGGGGTGGGCATACTGTATTGGTGTAAGTTAGTCTCTGGTCTTGTAAATCCTTCTTGAGACTCTGGAATGGTATCACTGGAGCAAGTTAAAACATTGCACGAGCACAGCGCTGTAAGTACAGACATTAACCATCCTCTGTAACTCCAACACCTTGTGTTATGATGATAATTTAAGGCTGGATGAAGTCAGGATTCACAATCACTGTGATGACCAGGGGCCAACCCATATTAACTGAATTCATATATAAAGTTACATATTTGAGTACCTAGTGTGGCGTTTGGATCAGGAATGGATTAGAATATTTTTCAATCCATGTTTTCCTCTGTCATTAGTTTATTGTTTTTTATTACTTTTATAATAATTCTTTTAGTGATTTAGTGGGAATTTTTTTCTCTGCATAAGGTGAAATTACCTGAAAATGTCTTCTTTCATAGGTTTTCTGTTTGTTTGTTTGTTTGTTTGTTTGTTGCATCGCCCTAGTAGCATATGGCCTGTAACTACTGAAAAGGAGAAGAAGGTAGATGGTAAGCTGTTAGATGTTTTCTGCTAAATCTGATTACTAGCTTTTTCTTAAAATGTTTCTGCTTTGTTTTTGTTTTGTTTTGCTTTGCTTTGCTTTTGTTTTTTCTTTTTCCCTACAAAAGCAAAGCGTTCCAAACTTCTTTTGGTCAGTAGCTTCTGCCAGCCTCTTTCATTCTGAGGAAATTGCATGTTACTTTTTAAGGAAACTTAAGTATATGCATGCTGAGGTCTTCACTTTCGTGTATGTCACATCTGAGGAGTATAGATACTTTTCTCTTTCTGCTTGTTCCGCTAAAATAATGAAGAAGTAGATGTATGTCTTATTTAGTATTCCAATCCATTCAGGTTGCCAGTAAAGCATTCATTGTTACCAGGGGATTTTCATACTTTCCTTTAGAGAGGCAAGTTGCCAGCTTATACTTGCTTGTTCAGCAGTCACTGGGTTCATGATTCCTCAGCATTTGTTGCATGGGATGGATGATCATGCCAAAATGCTGTATTTTGCTCTTCTTCCACTTTTTGATCAAGGTTACCTGGAAGACTGATGACCTCTGCATATCCTCAACACCTGACAGTCTAGGAAGGAACAGGATGACAGAACAGGACTTTGAAATTGATAAAGTGTCAGAAGGACACAGCTAGTCAAACATTAGTTGGTGACATAAAAGGAGAAAAGAGAGCAAGCTTTAAAGGAGCTGTATGTTCTCCTTGTTTGCTGTTGGCTGACACACAAGTAGATGGTACTTGCTCAAGGGCTTCCTGCCCAACACACCCTCCAACGGCTTTTTCCTTTTTGTAATTGTTTGGCAAATAAGTTAGAAAGAAGAATAGGACTAAAGACATATTTTCTTTTTCCATGCTCTGTTTGGTGAAACAGTCCACAACCTTACAAATGGTGACTATCCTTCCTGCCTGCTCTACTGGATGATGTCGCTGTGACAAAATATTACACCACTACTTTTTTCTCTGCTATATCTAGCCTGTGTAGACACAGGCAGAACTCTCATGTTCCATGTGAATTCCCTAATACCAGGAAAATTGTTCACTCGGTACTGCCGGACACTGGCAGGCTGCTTCATGACGGTTATATTGCACGAAATTTGTCCCAAGGTCTGTGTGAAACATATCAGAGCAGAGGAATAATCACCACTGACCTCTTTCTGACAGAAAGACTGTACAAAATAGCTCTGGGTAAATGTATTTCCTACCGTAAATATATTCTTAAATGCAATGCTTAAGGTGCCTGGCAGGTTTGTAGAAAAAGTTACTGATCATGATGCATTTTAAAAGGAACAAACTTCGTCCAGCTAATGTGGAAGAGGTGCTGGTAGAATGAACATAAATCCAAATGCAGTTTTTAATACAATTCCAACCGCTCTTCTTCATAATTTAACTAGCTATAAGATTTAAGAATTTTAAGGGACCCTTTTCACTGAGAAAGAAAAGATAACACTAAAGAGAGCGAGTGGCTTGCTGCAGTTGTTGCTATTTTGTGCTGCAGTGGAACCTAGAGGTCAAACAAAGGAGCAGGAGCTAAGGTGCCGGGAGAGTACAAGCACGCAACAGAAAGGTGGCCCTGGTGCTGGAGAACTTAGCCACTGGCTATTCTATAAGGCAGAGAAGGCAGGTGGGAGAATAAATGATGAGGAAAAAAAAAATGAGAAAAGGCAGTATTTATTAGTTATTAGAATGACAATATGACAGCCCAGGATTTTACTTACATCATCCTGTGTGGGCTGTCATAGTCACAACCCCCAAAATGTCTCAGAGATTTCACAGATGTCACATGAATTTAATGAAAATCAGGAGTTTAATTTTCTATGGTCAAGTGAAGGACACTTCTTCTGTACGGGGAAGATTACTTTATACTAACATTAAGGCCCTCCAGTCACATCATTTACCTAACTTAGCCCTCCTGTGCTGTGCAAAGCAATGAGGTTTTTAGCCTGTCTTTATTCAAGCTGACTAGTCAGATCCTGTGAATTTCACAACCAATGCAAACTCTTTGCGATAAGTGGAAGCACACAAAGACCATTTTTGTGAGGTGGAACTCCCCTTCACTCTAAGAGCAACTCCAATCCTCATGTATAAATCAAGCATGCCACAATTAAAGTATAAAATAATCTGAACACATCTTGTTCCCATCTGCATGACCTTGGGCAAGTCTTTATTTATTGTGTATTAATATGTAACACTTTATGTCTCAGTTTACCCTTTCGAATAATGACTACAGTGTGCTTTTTGCTAATCATTGCTGCTTGAGGTTGAACTTGCTTAATAGATTATATTACATGCTTGCATGCAAGCTACTACACAACTGGAAATCACGGCCACAGAAGTTTGTTCCTACATCTTTAATTCAAAAAGTTGGTTTTAAATATTTTAACCACAGACAACCATGACCTGCAGTAAAATACATTTTGGATTCAGAAAACAATAACTAACATCCAAAGAAAAATATAATAAGGTAAACAGTAATAAGGTAACTATTGGTATGTCTTCCAATGCTATAGGAACACAGACAATATTACAGATGGTTGATGGTATTTTCAGAGCATCAGAGTGAAATAGAATTATTCTGTTTCCAAGAAGGGTGCTAAATAGTTGATTTTTCCCAGGTTCAGCAATTCCCCATACTCCAACTGGTTTGAGAGTGTCCGATTTACACAACCACTCTGAGGTTATTGAGAAGCACTGGAGTCTGAAACCATGTCTTTCAAAGTGCTTTAAGAGGAAAATAAATAAATAAATTCATGTATTAGTAGAGTTTTAGAGGCATATCCGAAGGTATCCAAGACTAAATATCTACCTGTATACTTCTATTCAAGCCCATGATCTATGTTAGGGATCAGATTTGCCTCTCACAATAAATATGACTTGCACAGGCTTTTTATGTACACAAACTAAAGATTTCCTATATTCTGACAAAACTATTGACATTGGTGTTGCCTCTGTCATATTTGTCTTTCAGCTCAGAAAAATATGAAAGTGACTCTTATTATGATCTTTTCTTTGTTCATCCTTTCAGATGTTGGGATTTATTTTCTTCCCCAATTTTCTTGTTTATGTTCATCCCAACAGATGTTGAGATTTATTTTCTTCCTCTTTCTTTACTTATTTGATCCCTCAAATGTGGCATGTTTAAGGTGATTCTACCTAGACTGCTAGAAAAACCTTATCCGCACATACAGTTAAAAACATTTCACACTTTTGATCTGTTAATACCAATATACCTTTCGCACCCTTTTGCATTTTCCATGCAGTGATTCTCTTTCCATGCATGTCTTAAAATAGGTCATTGGTGTTTACATCAGCTGCCGTTTTAGACATTACACAGTAGTACTGCCAGCTCTGCAAGTCACTGCGTGGTACCTTCTGAAATAACAGTTCATCAGCCACTCTGTCATTATCCTATAAAATAAGGGTCTCATTATGACCTATTTCACTATCACTGCCTATGTTATTTTTCCCCTTCTTTCTACAATTCTTTATCATCCAGCACAAATGTCCCCATCACTTCCAAGCTTTGTTTAAGTATTGTCTCCATCCATGTCATTGCCATTGTGTCAGTCTCCATTCTTCCCTCCTGTATTCTTAGCTACGTTAGTCATAAATTTAGCGTTGCTTAGCCCACCACACCCTCAGCTTACTTGGAATTGTCAGCACAATTTAGACCTTGTCCTAACCAGAGAAAGATGTTTGGATCCAGTTATGAGATGCTTTACCGCCCATGTACAGACCATACAGCTGAGAAAGCTAGCCTTCAATTTCTAATTTGCTTTATTCTCTATTCTGCTCACCAGCAGGTGTTGCTTGCGAAATCAATGGGAGCTCCACATATGGAGCAGCTGCAGGCCAGAGCCTTTAATAAGTCTTCTCCATTTCTAAGTTTTACAAGACAGTTCAAGCAACAATCTAAGAAAATGTTGCATATTGATAACAAAACTGATGCAAGTGAACATTACTAGCAAATGGAAGGGGCTAGAAAAGGAAAGGAAAGAGAAAAAGCAACCTTGTACAAGGCAATTCAGTTTACCCTATCTTAATGGAATAGATAATTTTCTTCTCTATAACTCATCTTTGATGACTGAAGTACCATTGGCATTTAAAAGACATTTAAATTATATCTGGTATGTGATTTACGGCATGATTGCATCTGAATTGGGCCCAGAGATTTCCCCTGGCAAGATCACAAAATGACTAGGGTTAACAGTTGACTGGGCCCAACTCTGCTCCCACCCTCTATTGATAGAAGGTCATTTCTAGCTGGAAGGGCATCATTTTTAAATTAGGTTAGATTAAAAAACAGACAGTTTCAGCATTCAGTACCTTTGCGAAGTTTCATACTAGATTATACGTTAGTTTATAATGGTGTAAATCAGCAGTTAGTTCACTGCAGTACCAGAATAACTGGAAATGGATAATACCGCTCTTTTCCTTCCCAATAAATTATCTGTATATATTGGAGAAGGGTTATTTCCAAATGCAGAGATGTGTTCAGGTGTGACTGTATGCCTTACCTGAGGGATTTCTTTACCTCATGGATGATTTTTCAAGTGAAGCTATTCTCCACTTTTGCCAAATTCTTCAAATAGTGCATAGCATAATGTATTTATGGAGAGTATATCTCTTGGGCAAGCTGAAGCAGTGGAAATTGCCTGGAGAAAATTGAAACCCTGATAATTGATTTTATTTGCTCTTAAGGTTTCAAAAGACTCGAATCTTTCCAAGAATAACTCAAAAACTGTTTAAAGGCAAACCATGGGGAATTCCTCCAGATTCTTAGACAGGTTTCCTTGCTAAAATTCAGAAACTATATTCTCACTGATGTAGATTAAGAATTAAATTATTTGCTTAAAATAGTTATGTCTATTACCTATAGGGATTTTCTGTGTCAGCTAATTTGGCTGTGTTATTAACTGCAATTTGTAGCCAGGATCTTTGAGTTGTAAAGAAAAAACCTGGCAAACCTTAGGTATGTGACAAACCCTTCAGGCCATAAAATCTTATTAGAAGGCAAATCATAACCTCCCAACCCTTCTGAGATTGATTTGGAGCTAGGAAATCTGTGGAAAATAGATGTGGTATGGAGCACCTGCTTGGTGTAATCAAATAAAGGTAATTTTTTTTTGTTTTTTTTTCTGACACAGGATTAAGCAGGAGAGAATGATTCCCAAGAGGTCGCCATGCAAAATGTCTGATTGGTCCAGATGTTTGCATCATTTCTATAGAAGTAAATTAAACTCAGTGGAGATCAGTCTTGACAGACTTGGCATTGGGACCTCACAGGACTCTTCTCATAACACTCCCTCCCCACAATAGGGGAACACTGCCAGAGTCAGCAAGCTTCTGACTTCTAGACCGCTGCATACATATCACTATACTTCTGTGTCTTGAGATCTTTATGAGAGCTATTTTTAATACTTATTCCTATATGTTGTAGTTTCATTATATATCTTACATGCATGCTCATTACTTATGGTTTTATCCATAATATTGATATTATGATTTATTATCCTGGTATAAGTGTATTATGCAAGTATATAATATCATAAGTATATTATAGTACATGTTTAAACAGAATAGATCAATTTTATTTCCAATATAATTAGGTGAAGCAGTAGTGTTAAAGGGAATGACTCTGCCCAGGTACAATATAATTTGAAAGACTTGCATCTTCCCAAAAATAAATTAAAAACTGTTCAGCAGGAAAACCGTGAAGAACTCCTCCAGATTGTTAGGGAGGTTTCCTTGCTAAAATCCAGAGATGATACTGTCCCTGATACAGACTTGACACTGAAGTGCCAGGCCATGGCAGTCCACGGCAGTCTGCATCCCCACATATGACATGATAACAAATGGTTGTCTCCAGATTTTCTTGTGCTGCTAGCAAGCAGGATCTTGTGAAGCAGAGCGGCTACAATTTGCAGAGTGGTGCAAAATGCTCTCTTCCAGACAGTGCAGAAGGCAGGATACCCTCCCCAGTCTCTTCACCTTCTATAAAGAGACTGGCCTGCAAGCCTAATCAGTCCATATGGCTTCCAGGGGATATTAGGGCTTCTGCAGAAATTAAACTTTCATTTAGGATGAAAAAGAAAAACCCTCAAAGGTTTTTAAGTGACTTTAACCAACACAGGATTGCCTGCAGACAGAGTCTGCATTTTTTTAAAGCCCTTGAACATTTGAGAGGGAGACTCTAAACTTGAACTTAGGTCTTTAACCTAAAGCTTTCCATGGCACACAAAAATAATACCCCACCCCTCCACATAGTCATTTCAGTGCCAATGTCTTTAGCTTTGGTGGGAGGGGGGAGATCAGCGGGTGAGAGATGAATGTTGCAGGTGAGGAAAACGGACTGTGGAAAGAAAGGAAAAGATACATTAAAAAAAAAAAAGGGAAAGAAAACAAAAAGTCTTCAACAGTGATGCCTTAATGATGAACTAGTCCTTCCACTTGGTAAGGTTGAATTAATTGAACATCATATAGAGCAAATGAGGAATATACTTTAAAAATACTTACTAATTTCCACTCCCCACCCCCACCCTGGGAAGCCTGTTTCTTCAGTAGCTTTATGCTGATGATGATTGTGTTTAATCCAGAAACAGGCTACAAGATGAGCAGTCTCACAGTTTCTATGTAACATTACCAAAGACACCAGTGAAAATGCCACAGTGCTGGTTATGGATGTGTAATCCATCTCACAGAACACAACTGAAGAAGAAATTCAGCCTTGCTACAGGAAATTATCATGAAGTAGTCTAGCTTTAAAATGGGGAAAGTACATTTCTTTCTCATGGATTAGAGAAAGCTTTTCTTTCTCTTCCCCTAAACAGGGACATCAAAATCCCTAGGCACTCCAAAAGCAGAAACCTCAAAAGCAGTGCAGGTTTTACAGAGAGCGTTTGCAGCATGCTCTCTCCTTGGGTTTAGTCTCAGCTCCTCAGATGTAACCATCCCAGCATGCAGACTCAGGATGCCTGTCATTCTCAGTGTGTACATTGACTGAGTGGCGGTTTCAACACGCTGCTCTAAATTTCTCCTTCTGAGTTCCCCTTTCCATCCTTAAGGTGGTTGTTTCAATTCACTGGCCCAAATCCAGCAGAACCCTTATAATCTTTGGGACCTGCACATACGTGCTACCCACATACTCAGAAACAAGGATTTTATTTGCCCCTTTCCGTTTCCTGACTAACAGACTCTGTTTTCCTTATTACATAATTAAGAGCAATCCAGAACATGTAGCTTTGAATTTCTTGTGGCTAATTTTCATAATGATGGCCCCAACTAATTTCCTGTTTTTAGTATTCTCTAATGCCTCAAACACATGACCAATTTACCACTGCGTAGTGAATCCTTGCGTGTCATCTGAGCTGTGATAACAGTCTACGTGCATGCTGATAGTCCGTTGCAAAAAAAAAAAGAACAAGCTAACATGTAATAGCCTTAACCACAGTGAAAGAGGGTAAAGCTGAACATGTCTTGCCTTATGTTTGCCAAGGAGTGAGAATATGCTTGAGTGACTTTCCACAGCTCAGCTGTTGCTTAGCTCCTTGGTAGGTCAGTTGTGCATTTTGATCCCAGAAACCTTGGAGCTGATTTTATTTCAAAAGAAAAATGAACAAGGGGCCGGAACAGGAGAATTCTCCAGTCAAAACAGAAGGAGCACAAGGAGCCTGTACAAACATTCTTATCTTCACTTGTATTCTGTTCACTCACTCTGCCGTATCATAAACAACCACAGAGTTTGATCTTCTCTTAAAACATGTCCAACCAGTTTCCAACCCCCTTCAAAAGATTCCCAGCAGAAGTCCCCAACCTTGTAAGCTCTTTTTCATTGTCCTTAAATATGTGACTTCTTTAGGAGCACTAGAGCCACCACTACTGTCTGAAGAAGGTCTGAAGAACTGTTTTTTCTTTAAGCCACAATGCCCACACATTCCCAGATAATATGAGCTGCCTTTTCCAAGTAGATAACTATCTCTACAAATATAGCCAGACCTTTAGTCCTCTCCAGTGAAAGACTAGGATGCTCCTAACATATCAACCATTTCTAAGCCAGTTCTTCTTGATATTGAGCTGCCCAGTGCAGTTTTCTCTTATAACCCTCATAAATCAGATATTGTGGCAGAACACTTCTGGATCCTCTAGTGCCGCACAAAAAAATGGGTCAGTTTAAGGAATTACTCCAAACCATTGTAGTATACACAAGTTTTTCCTCCTATTGCTGTTCTGAGCTTTATTATATTGCACTGCAGCCAAAGTCCCATTTCTCTTCTCATAGCACTGCCTGCCACTTCCAGCACCAGCCTACCACTCCCCAGTTGTTTGCATTTTTGTGCATTAAACTGACCTACATCTCTCCCTAGAGAGTGTGCAGCAGATGGTCCTTAGGCCATCTGGCATCTCAAGATGCTGCCTGAGCAGCTTGTGGGCACAGAATTGGGAGATGCTGGTCACTGGATAAACAGCATGCAGCTGAACTCCCTGGGGAGTGCTGTGCTGTTTATACAAACAACTTCAGGCCAGTGTAAGTCCGCACGGTAACATGCACAAAGTAGGTCAGACAGGTTACCTTGGCAGCAACAAAAATATTTATTTGAGAGCTACTGGATTCAGAAGGATGGCTACACCAGCCATCTCCACTAGCGCTGCTGCCCCAGTGGCAGAAATGGGTACATTCATTGGAGGGGCACTATGGTGGCTGGGGTCGGGTTAATTGCCCGTGGCTGGGGAAGGTGGGATGTTCACTCTGGAGAAGAGAGAGCTTTGGGGGGCTCCTAACTGCAGCCCCACAGTACCTATGAGGAGATTATCAAGAAGACAGAGATGGGCTCTGCATAAGGGTGTAAGGTGGGAGGACAAGAAGCTGAAACAAGGGAAGTTCAGACTAGATATAAGGAGAAACTTTTTCACCATGGGGACACAGTCAAGCAGGAGAACAGGTTGCCCAGAGAGCTCCATCCTTGGAGATTTTTAAGAATAATACAAGGCCCTCAGCTCACAGCTAAGCTTGCTTTTAGCAAGAGGTTGAATGAGAGACCTCCTGTGGCCCCTTCCAGCCTGTGAGCCTGAGTAAGAATCAGTCAGGTTTATAACAAATCCAGCCCAAATCCCAGGTTGCAATAGGCAGTCACAGCTGTGAGCTCACATTGTGGAAAGCCATTCTAGTCTTTCTGGTGCAGACAGAAGAATTACACAGTTCGACCAGTCCACAATCAATACAGACAAATTTCACAGGGCACTGTGCACAATTTCACTATGCACCAAATCCTTGAAGGACTAAGACTTAACTTTCAAGGGTAGCAGCTGTATATGAATCCTTCCTTTATTCTCTTTTTCTGAGGGCCCGAGACTCTGATCTCATGCTATCTCTGTCGGAGAAGGGAATAGCCAACATAGCTGGGTTACACTGCCAACTAGCAGGCAGCCTCCCTGCTCGCCTATCAGAGCCAGTCCCCTGCAGAGCGTGCATTCAGTCTCTGCAGTGGTTGCTCCTGCTGTGTCATTCTGTCCTTCCCCCCTTGCTTGGTCTTCCCGTCCCTCTTCTCTCAGTGGCAGGATTATAGTACCAGTGTCCTGTTGCTGTCGTGCCCTTGTCTGAGCTTTCTGCCTGACTTTTTTTCTCCGCTCAGCTCTTCTCTTTGCTCTGGTAAGTCTGACAAACAGCTTCCTTGTTGTCACTGCTTGCTGGCATGGCGCAAGGACTTTAATCTAAGTTCTTCCCTTCTAGACGGTGAGCCTACATTTTCTTGGAATAGCCTTAAAAGCCTGGGCACTCCGTGGAGAGTGAGGAAAATAGGAGAGTGTATGAGGCCATTGGTGAAAGTAAGAAATGCTTCTCTAATGAGGGATCAAAAAAAAGTAAACTGACTTTGGTAGAGCTTGCTTTTGAGTGCAAACAGGGGCCATAGCTGGTTTGCTATGACAGTAAGTGATCAGGACTCAGATGCCACATGAGACATGAGGCAGGCGACATCAGAAAGTCTCTGGGTCTGGGCTCTTTCCATGCCTGTAAGAAAATGTGCCACCAAGCCACCAAAGTTATGTGTTGTTTTGTACAAGAAAATTGTACATAAATCATAAATCTATCCAAGTGTAACATGTAGTTGATAAAGCTTATTTTGTCACAGCTTTCTGAAGTAATATATAGGATAGTGTCTAAGCTATAACAAGGCACTTCTATATTTCTGGAGGGTAATTGGAGCTACACCAGTGAGGGCCATTCCAGGGTTTAATATTTGCTGCGTTGAGGTGTTACTGTGGTTCAGTCTGGTGTTACGCTGAGCTAAAGCTTTAGGTTTTATCAGCATATACTGTATGGAGTAATTATATGGAACACTTTTGTTGTAGGGAATTTATGTGTGTGAGTATGTGAATTTTGAGCATAAAGTGCTAAATACCATTACCCATTTTAGAAGTACTTAAAATAACTTCTGGCTGCAGAGCAGGTGCCATGTGTCTTTCTGCTGGATACATGGGGAGGCAAGAGCTAAATATAGGCAAGTTAGTAAACCCTTTAGAGGTTCAGGCTGCAAGAAGGGAAGGATAAAGAAATTCCCGTGAGAAGGAAGGGGAAGTGCTCTCTTGAAGAACGATAAACAAGACTCCGCAACAGCATGTAAGCCAAAGCTACGGACATGTATTTTGTGCTCTGTTTGTGCTGGGACAGTGCCTCCCGTCACAGCGGCAGCGTCCACCCCAGTAGTGCGAGGCGGGCTGGCACGGCGGGCTGTACGGGTCTGTTTGTCCAGCAGCAGGGGCTGTTTGTCCAGCAGCAGCGGCATGGGCTGTTTGTCCAGCAGCAGCAGCATGGCTAGTGTGTCTCTGCTAAATCAAGCATGGGCTCTTGCTGACTAGCCTTTTTTTTTGGAAGCACTGACGGCTGTCAAAGCGCAGTGAACACAGATTGTGGCATAAATGTGAAATGCTAAGGGATGCGGTCAGATCCAAACAAACTCGACACATTACCAGACTGAATTTGCACACTTTTTTTTTTATTGTTGTTGCTTCTGGCTATGCTGCGTGCTTACCTCATTTGCACATCCTTGTGGCCAGCCTGCTGACTGCTGCTGCCCCAGGCACCAGTCTCATTGCAGGACAGTAGGCATGGCCAGGAGTCCTACAGAAAGGCATCAGCCTGGGACTGGCATCTTTCACCTCACATCCAAGACTGGAGCAGCGTCCCAAGGAGGTCCACTGTTCTCCTGGGTTATGCCAAGTGTTGAACGGAGGAAGGAGGGGAATGGAGAGGAGGCTCTGCCACGGTCGGCACTGGTGCTCATGGGAAGGCAGTAGGCTCTCAGGGTGCTTCCCGGTAGAGGAGAGAAGGACCGTCTCTGGAGCCAGGCCTTGAGTCTTGTCCAGGCTGGGGCAGCCAAGGGCTGAGGTGCAGTTAATTGCAACACCCAAACCTCCTCCCAACAGCGACTTGCAATTCTGTCCCCACTGAGACCCCAGCCTGGTTTTCTCTAACTTTGCTGGTGACAGGGACAGGCTTAGGGTTTTGAACTTACACGGAGAATCAAGGTGAAACACACACCTAGGATATGAGTTTGAAATTCGGTTTGGATATCTCAAGCAGACAGAGACCTAAAAACTCCAAGGCCAATATAGGAATAACACGGTTGTATTAACTACACTTTTCCATTAAAATGAGTATCTGTAGGTAGCAACTACAAGTGTCTGGGATCAAACCTCCACCCAAAAAATCAGGGCTGAGACAGATACTGATCTCAGGATCATGGAACAGGTCTAGGGTTGGGAAAGCAGGAGGAAAAGAGTGAACAAGACCCAATACTCAGACTCAATCAGGTGACTGGTCAATCCTCCCCCTCAACATAAAATAGCCTAACACCCTGTTGGAAATTCGAGTGTGTGGAGACAACAGTGACGGCAGTAGGAGTCACAAAAGTCAAGAGGTGGGTCATCTAAAACTGGGCTCTGTCTCCCTTCCCTCAGTCTGTTGGAAGTCAAGGAACCAAGGACTTTCTCTGCTGGGCTCAGTCACCTTATTTTTAGGGATTACTGTGTCTGAGACAGCATTAATGTAAACACTTTGGGTCTTGCTGAGATTGGCACTGTAAGTCTTTTATGGCCTGATAAGAAAGAACTCCTGATGTACATCAAGGTTAAACAGGCTGGAGCAAAAGAAGGACCAGGGCCAACTGCAGTAAAATTTCCCAGCGCCGAAGGCTGTTCTCAGTAGATGAGAGCTGCCCTGTCTTCCTAAATAGAAACTCTCTGACACTGTGCAAGCCATTACACAAAGCAAGGTGCAGAAGTCTTAACGGACATAGTGTCTGTGCTGAAAGTAGTTATCAGATCTGTGACTTACCCTGAAGGAGGATGGGCAAAAACAATAAAATATTTGCTCATCTGTGTAAACATGATCCCCAGTATGGTCCAGCAGGTGGGAACCCTTGAGTTAAAGGTTCGTCTCTGGGTATTTCTGTGATTCCTGTCTGCTTATCATTCCAGTCTGGTGGCCTAAACCTCAGCAGATGTAAGTTGCCGTGGTTTCAGAGACTGATTATAACTAATCCCCTTCTAGTCAGGAATGATATAGATTATATTAGGGAAGATTTCCTGTGAGGCCAACTTTTAAACAACTTGCGTCCTTGGTTCTAAACATCCAGTTTCTCTTCAATTCACCGACATGTTTCACTTATTACTGAGAAACACCATTTATAACTCAATCATCGTTGTTGATTTAGAGCCTACTGTGTTTGTAGGCAGACTTAGTGATTCACTTAGGAGGAAAACTTAAGCCAGACCACACTGCTTCATGAGCAAAGCTGTTAGGACTTGGAGGGGAGCCAGGAGCCAGCACGATGACATGGCCAATGGGAGCTGGGACTTCACCAACAAAGAGTCAGGATGCAGGGTGGAAGATCAGGGTCAGGATTGGGTCTGTGGGGTGGGCTAGGACAGACACAGCCTGCAGATCCAAGAGCACATCCACAGTGACAGGGTAGGTCCATGGGCAAGCTGGGATGCCCTGCTGGTGGGTCCAGGTCAGGACCAGAGCCAATGGAGGTTCAAAATGGGCATGGATGTAGCTGGGACCTGGCTGCTATGGTATGGCCACAGCTGAAAAGCAGCTCCCAAGGGAAAGTAGTGGCAAGTCCTGTCTTCTGACTTTCTTCACAAGAGCTCCTAGTGGAGAAGAGCTGACCTGGGACACAGCCAACCTCCTTCACTTCATCAAGAAGACCCTGGGGATGCACCAAGGGCCCTGACATCAGGAACATCAGCCTGTGCCTTCTTACAAAGAGAGTGAGATAAGCTGAAGAGAAATACATATTTGGAAATGAAGCATTTAGAGATACAGAATCACAGAATCACAGAATCACAAGGTTGGAAAGGACATTCAAGATCATCTAGTCCAACCGTCATCCTATCACCAATACTACCCACTAAGCTACTAAATCATATCTTGTAGCACCTTGTCCAGGCGCCTCTTAAAAACCGCAAGGGTCGGTGACTCCACCACCTCCCTGGTCAGGCCGTTCCAGTGCCTGACCACTCTCAGAGAGAAAAAGTTTTTCCTGATATCTAATCTAAATCTCCCCATGCGCAACTTGCGGCCGTTACCTCGAGTCCTATCATTAGTTATCTGGAAGAAGAGGCCGACCCCCTCCTCATCACAACCTCCCTTCAGGAAGTTGTAGAGTGCAATGAGGTCTCCCCTGAGCCTCCTCTTCTCCAGACTAATCAATCCCAGCTCCCTCAGCCGCTCCTCATAACCCTTGTGTTCCATACCCCTCACCAGTTTCGTTGCCCTTCTCTGGACACGTTCCAGGGCGTCAA
>VXAL01005835.1:48836-59701 GCA_013399475.1 Chauna torquata
TAAAGATATTAAACAAGATAGGCCCCAGTACCGACCCCTGGGGGACACCACTTGTAACGGGATGCCAGCTGGACTTAAATCCATTAACCACAACCCTCTGGCACGGCCCTCCAGCCAGTTCTTTACCCAGAGAAGAGTATACCTGTCTAGGCCATGGGCAGACAGTTTCCCCAGGAGAATACTGTGGGAAACCGTGTCAAAGGCTTTACTGAAATCTAAGTAGACCACATCAACAGCCCTTCCCTCATCTACCAGTCTGGTCACCCTATGATAGAAGGAGATGAGATTGGACATGCACGACCTGCCTTTCGTGAACCCGTGCTGGCTGGGCCTGATCCCCTGGATGCCATGCAAGTGTCGTGTGATCTCACCCAAGATGATTTTCTCCATAATTTTGCCTGGAACCGAGGTCAGGCTGACAGGCCTGTAGTTCTCCGGGTCCTCCTTGCGGCCCTTTTTGTAGACGGGAGTCACGTCGGCAATACAATACAACAACACATACAATTCTCATTGTGTGATGAACGTATTACAAAGCTACCTACTTTAAACTGGGATATACTTCATGAAAATTTTTTCTGCCTAGGCAAGAGCTGATGACCCTAGGTTTTCTAGCTGATTGATCGTCAATTGCCAATTAGCTCAGATTAATGAAAACAAATTGTAAATACTAGTCTGAACGTGTCAGAAACAAATATTTATTTTGTGGAGCTTGTAGCTTAGCATTTACAATAATGTTACTGAACTGGAATTAATTGGTAGTCAATTAACTCTAGTTAAAACAAGATCACAAACTCTAGTCTAATATTCTTGCTAACTGGAATTACTTACCTAAATTGCACATGTGGGGTCTAATCTCTCAGTGTAAATGAAAGTCAATAGGACATCAAATCAGACTGATATAATTTTACAATCACTTTGCAATAGTATAATGACCATGCCAAAAGTAGGAAGGAAAGAATCAGACATGTCTGCCTGACAGGATCCATGAGACTGGATCCATCTGTCTTCCCAAGCCATTGCTGCTGGTAAGTTTCACCTGTGGGAGAACTGTCGGTGCATGGTTCTACCGGTTTTCAGGCACATCCTGAGCCCTACTCAAAGTTTTCATATATAGTCCCACAATTAATTGCTTTAGAGATGACGAAATATAATATTTGAGTATTGTATCCATAAGCCTGATCAAATAGCTCACCAATCAAATCTTGAAATATATTGCCTTAATAATGGCCATCACTGCAGTTCCAAGCATCGCTTTAACTGGAGGGAGTTTAATAAGAAACACCATGTCATGTATTACAATAAATTACAACTCTCTTATCATATACTGCCTTTGGCCAAGTTTGTTTATGATTCTGAAAGCCGCAGAAATTCAGACACCATAGAAAATATACACTGCAACCAAATGAACAGGGAACAAAACACTTCTCTGCTCCATACTTTCAAAACAAGTTGTCTTTTCAAAAACAAGAAAGCAACCACCCTAGACACTGGAACAGAACCGACAAAGCAATCTTCTTCCTCTCCTTGATCTCTACCAGGTACCTGGCTGACACTATTGTGAATCATATCATCACAGGAAGAAAAAAAAGTCAGACTCAAAAAGAGAGAGAAAGGACTTGTGGCTGTAAATAGCACAATCTGCAGTCAAGCAGAAGTGAGGGCTAGTTGCAGTGCTCAAAGGGATGGGAAAATGCAAAGTTCCCATTGCAAATTGGGAGCTAATTATGTGAAATTCACACCAGAAACCGCTGTAGAATATCAACCCGTGTTACATCTGGTTGGTTTTACAACACTGTGACTTAGTCTGTATTTTGTACCTTATCAAACAAGCTGTCAGCAGCACACTGCAAATACAGGAGAAAGGTGGTTTATCTTATTATGAACTGTTCATTGCTGTTACTGTGGCAGTGCCAGGCCAAGCCACTCATAGGTCAAGCACCACGCTGGGCTCTCCAAGAGCTCAGCACAATTTTCAGTTCTCTAGTTTCATTTAAAATCTTTCTTCTTCCTGATTATTGACTTAAGATGTGCTGATGGGTGAGAAACAGGAAATGAAACCAATGCAAATATGAAGTGAAGCTGCCCATGTGGGTAGCCAGCATTGAAGGTAAAAAAAAAGATTGAGAAAAACAAGCAAGTGGCAAACGGTATGTTCGGGGAGGGAAATAACATGAATGGCTCAGGTGCCATTTTGTGCTTTATCACCAGCATCAAAAACAAGAGGTTTTGATTTTTCACTATTAGCTTTGTACAGGCTTCTCCTCCTGGCAGGTGTAAAATTTGCTTTCCTCCCTGTAGGTAAATCACCTTGGTGGTTCATTTCACTGTGACATATTAATCAAACCAGAGCGTGAGGATGAGCTGCCACCTCAAATTCCACACCAAATCACTCATGTCCTTGCTGAGCTTTGTGATCAGCAAGAAGACTAATTTCTCTGCTTTTAAATTAACTCTGCATTTGCTTGCTGTCAGGTTCTGCACCAAGCATGGAGAATGACCAGTACACTGAGCAGCAGCCACAGGCTCCCACCTCACCCAGGCTGGACATCCAGGAGCAAAACAAGGAGAAACCTGTCCCCAGCTCACAGCCTGCGGCCCCCATGGGCCAGCCAAGCACCCAGCGTGAGGTGGCCATGTGCGACATCTCAGAGGAGCTGAGCCGGCAGCTGGAGGACATCATTAAAACCTATGGGTCTGCAGCAAGTCTGATGGAGAAGGAAAGCACTGTGACAGAAACCAACAAGCCTGAGAAGGGAGAGTCAGGCAGCCTGGAGGATGCAGAGTATGAGGATGCAAATGAGGAAAACGAGAAAGACAAGCCGGCTCCTGGGGATGCTTCAAGAGCAAAGGAACCCAGCACCAGCAAGGAGCAAAAACTGGAGAAGAAAATCCTGAAAGGTCTAGGCAAGTGCTTATGTACTTACATAGCCCTCCTGCAAACAGAAATAAAACCTCCCTTGTCCTTGCTTTTTCGCTTGTTAAGCCTCTGCTGTGGCTGGCAGGGACTTCTAGTTACCACTGAAAATTAAGGCGATTGTTATAACTTTTTTCTAGTTGCTAATAATTTTCAGCAATTACCCAAAAGACACAGTAGGCCGTACCAGACATTAGTCCTTCTACAAAGATGAAAGCTTAGGATTTTATCACATGACCAGTAGACTACTGGGCCACCCAAACTAGTAGTCAAAGCCGTGAGTCTGATGACACACTTCAGAAACCTGCTTCTCAGACAAAGGGAAATCTGATCTCTTGTTTATGTTCCTGTACATCTATTCCTTCCCCTGCTTCCTCAGGTATGACTTCTTCTCACCTCTCATAACTCTCCTAACAGTACTACTATGTGGAGCGGCCAAGAGGGAATCTGCAGAACAAGTTCATGCTCAGGTTATTTTTCATCCAGCAGACTCATCACAGACTATTTACAATAAGCCAACGTGCTTGTTCTCCCTAAGCATAGTCATCAGTCCCCTCGGCCACCACAGGATCCTCTTAGCCGTTCTAGAAAGAAGTCTCTACGAGTTTTTGTAAAATCTGTCCTTTCTGCTGGACAGCCACTAGAGAGCAATGTAGCTACATCCCAATCTAGCAAACGTGTAATTTATTTACCTTCCTGCATTTAACTTCCACCGATTTTCATGCCTGTCTTCATACCTCTCTTTTGCATGAGAACTCATGTCCAGGAGAAATAAAGTTCCTCAGTTTCTATGGCCTTGGCTTTGATGCAATTAGTGGTACCTCTCCAAGATGAGTGGAAACACTACCAAAGCACAGTTCTCCAGCTGCACTTGCAAAAGTTTTCACTCCAGGGCTGATTTTAGCTTTCTTGAATTTATTTACACTGGTGCTGTAGAAAGAACTTAGTTTGAAGTAGCGGCTTTTCTCCATAGGCAGTACCTCTGGACTGCACTAGACTTGAAGTAGAAAAAGTCCAGCCTAAAGCAGAAAGTGAATTTGCCCTCACAACCTTTTGGGGAAAAGGTCCATTTGGAAAAGCGTGGCCAAGCCCACTGTACCACAGCAATCCTCATCTCCAGGGACGCCTGGGAGATTTTGTGTTCTAAGAATAAGTGATGTTCAAGCTCCAGCTAGTACTCAGAGATGAAAAGAATATCAAAAAGTATCAGCATGCAAGCAATATACAAGTTGCCACACAGTGATTTAGCTATGTATGCTGAATAGTTATTAGACTGTGAATGTATTGTCTCTGGTATCCATACTATCTACATCAGGTCAGGGAACTAATTTACACCACCTTCATATAGCCCAGACCTGGCTAGGAATACCTACTGCTATCTGATTGTTTCCATCTGCACCATAGTCTCTGTACCTAACTTAGTCTTCCATGTGTCTTGTATGGTTTGAGCAGTGCAGGGGTACACCAGCTTTTATCAGTTTGCTCCTGCAAAGAGGTCTTCTGGGCCTTTGGATCCAGGTGCTTTGCATTCTATTTCAGTCAAGTGTACCATGTATGCCACCCAGTCGTGTTACAAAAATATTAAATGAGAAACAGACTGTACAGGAAAAAGTCATTTCACTTGTCAATGCTAGAAGACAGCACGTTACTGAGGTCTGAAATGGAAGAAAATTCAAGCATGCTTGTTCTTACGAGAAGGAAAAAAAAAAAACAGCAGAAGCTCACAGCAAAACTGGTTCCCTTCCTTCCAAAACACCTCTTTCCACCCTGAGTTTTTACTGATTTGTGCATTAAAAAAAAATAAAATCATAACACACATCAGCTGCAAACAACCTCTACCATCAAATATGTGTTTCTTCTTTTTAAGGGAAGGAAGCCACCCTACTGATGCAAAGCCTGAACAAGCTGAGTACTCCAGAGGAGAAGCTGGACCTGTTATTTAAGAAGTATGCTGAGCTGGTTAGTACAGCACTCTTTCTCTCGTAACTATCTATAAAGGAAGGTATAAACACACATGCCATGTAGCATGGTCAAACCTCATGTGGTAGTAGCATCTGTCCTGTTAACTTTAACCAAAAATAATTTCCAGGGTTAAATAATCAATTATGGGCGAGAAGGAGGGGGAAAAAAAAAAGTAAAAAGTGAAGAAAACAAGCTGGACTTTGGGTTAAATTTGGAAGGGGTTAAAAAGTTGATGAGGCAGAATATTTGTACTTGAAGGCAAATCCATGTAAATACTTCTAGTATAACGAAGCATAACTGAAGGCATAGATTCATCACTCAACTGAGAAAGTATAGCTATAACAAAAAAATATCTCTTTATTAAATCCATTTATTCACCATTATTCTTAACATAGTTTTCACAAGTTTACATATATATTTTAATACTGTAAGTATAATTCCATTTTTCAGGGAGAAGATGATTTTATTCTAATCCTCTAAACATCTCTCACTTCTTCAAGGCCTGTGTTTCTCCTATTGTACAAGAAGTTTTCGTTAAGAGATTATCCACGATTATTTTAGACTGAATCCTCATTTTATGCATCCCTAGAGTAGTCACTGGATTTCATATAATATCAGATCTTTATGTAACAGGTATTGGAATAGGCCAATGACTTTTGAAACCCTAGTTATTTTAACAAAGAAACCTGGTTAGGTAAGTTAAATAAGATACACAAAAACAAAAACAACAAAAAAAACCACCTTTTCTCTATTAGCATCTTTTGAAAAGAGCACAATCCTCCTTTTCCTTGCACATACATCGTTCTTCATAGCAAAACTGCCTTTCTTCCGCTGGCAGTAGGGATGCAGCAGGCTCAAGTCTTACAGCCCAGCCTTCAAGCTGGCACTCAGGCACTGCTAGCGTGTCCAGACAGCTAAAAAAGCAGGATAGATTCATTCAACAGGTTAAGAAAAATGGAGATATGAAGCTGTTTTATACTAATAAACCTACCCACATACTGGAGGTGAGCACAAGCCCTGCTTTCAGGTGCTGGTTTGCCAGCTCACAGCAGCTCAGAGCGGCTGGCACTCCTGCCTTCCCCTTCTGCAAGGAGCTTTGCATACCTCTGTATGCGGGTGTTGCTTTACATTATATATATCAGTTAGCTGATCAAAGTAAAAACAATACGGGCCTTAGTACAAAATGTTAGAGAGTAGAAAATCAGAAAATAGAGAACTGAAGCTAATCATCAGAGAAACCAAAACACAGTGAAATGAACAGTCAAACCCCTGCCACCATAATAATACCCCTGTAATGATGCCAGCTACCTGACTCCCCTTCTCTGTTCTTTCCACACTGAAGATGGGTTATTTTCAGATCAAGAATTTTCTTCTCAGTAGTTGAAGAGCTCCATGGCCATAAGCAGTGGAAATCTTACAAATGAAATGGACGCAGCATTTTACAGTTTGTGAAGCACTAGAAATGTGCCAAGCAGAACGCTGACTTTGTAATCGGCTTTATGCACAGATGTGTCCATGTCGTATCATACTATAAAGTTCAGCTTTCCTTTTTTTTTTTTAATGTAAAATTCTCTGGTTTCATAAATGGGGCTCTGGCAGCTTATAGTCTACCTCTTGCCTAAAGGGACTTCATGCCAACGGGTTAACTGAAATACAACTGCTTCTATGATGTACTCTCTATTGCATTCAAGCATTGTTGGAGCACTGTTTAAAACAGGACACATATTGCCAAGAACCCGTTGCAGGAGAAAGGTGCTAAAACAAAAATACTGTGCATTCAGTTTTGACGTTCTGTGCAGTGTCACTAAAATAAATCATGTAATTAATATAACCAAAGGCTTGTTGGAAAAACCCTTACACTGCTCACTCAGCACAGCTGAGCAATGTAGTGTGGTTAACAGCTTGCTAGCAGTCAGCTGCTGTAGTTGCCACTCTGTCCGCTCCCTCTTGCCCATCCCCATCACACACTTCAAGTCACTTTTTGCTTTTGCCAAGTTCTTTTCCAGCTAGATCAGCTCCCTGGTCCAGTGAACCACGTGTTGACACAAGCACTTGTTGCAGCACAGCTCCAGGGATGGTGCAGCGCAGCGCTAGGCTGAGCTGGGTGCTGGCAATTGCTTCAGCTGCATTAGGCAGTGCTGCTGTTGGCTCTGGCTGAAGATGCTGCTCGTACATGGGGACCCAACATAGTGCCAACCTGTCCCCACAGTCACCCACCTATATGCCGTTTAACCATTAGCACATGCCCCGGCACAGTCTATAGGGATGAGTACATGAGAAAATGGATGGCATCAGGGAACAGCGTGGGCTGCTTCCCCGCTGGTGTGAAGCCATGCCTGCGGGGACAGGAAGGAAGGCAGTTTAGCCACTTGGGCACAAGCCGCGCCACACTACTCACCACCAGCGAGCATTTTACCTACTAATACTGAAGTAGTCTGAGTGGTTGGGGTAGTAGAGCAGACTGTGTTGTTTTAGCTTTTGCCTACAAACAGTTGTTACAGAACTCCTTGTGAATGGTTTATGTTCAGAAGCCCTGAGGATCCCTCAAGTTCTGTATGCAACCACTATACACTAATGCAAGGATTTGAGTATTGTCAGTCTGCAGCAGGATCAACATGAAACTTTTTTTTCCTAAACTGGGAGTTTATCTAATATGTCAGCCTTCAAAAGTCAGAACTCCTTCTACTTGAAGTTAATTTTAGCTAATATTTCATTAATTATTTTTCAAAATTCATCCCTGGTGCTCTGTTGTCATTCCTATTTACCAGTGAATTTCCTTTCTCAGTACAAAAGTAATGTCATATCATAGATATTTCCCAGAACTTTCAAATATAAGTTTCTAGAGCAAGTCATTTGTAATGGGGAAAAAAAAAGAGCAAAAAGTGCTAGGAAGACTTCTCATATCATGATTAAGACTTATTTCATTCTAAGCCCCCTGCCTCAAGCACAGCTTGAGTGAATCATCTAAAATTTGGACAAAGCACTAACTGCTAAGCACAGGCTGTGCATGCAAAATGTGAAGCAAAAAGAACATTTTTCTGTGGTTTTAAAAGGGAAGGGGAAGGGGCCAAAATCAAGCTTTTAAAAGAAAACAAATCTCAGGCTTAATTACAGAGAGACTATTTTTCCCTACAATACTAGAAAAATTATTTCAGCTAGTGCAGCTTGATTAGATGTAGAGGCCCCTATTCTAATCTACTGGGGTAAAAATACACAAAACACATGCTGAAAGTTGAGTATAAACTGTAAATATATTTCAAGCTGGTGATTGCATTGGTTTGTGGTATGACTAGCTGTGATTTGATTGATAATACACAGAGCTCTGTACTGTAAGCATAAATTACAGAACATCTGCAGAGAACAGATCCTTGGGCAGAAAGAGTGTAATATATTATTTGTCGTCTGTCTTGTTTGAGCTGCACATCACTCCTCTGCACTCACAAACTTTCCCATTCATACTGGGGTTAATAATTAATACCAGTGATACCATATTATTACATAATGTATCATAATAACAACTATTATTATTAAAGTTTGCATATTGCAGCTCATGAATAACTGGAAAACATCTGGACTTTAGAAATGTCTCACAATGCATGCACGCCTGTAATACAGACAGGAGGGCTGCTGTGGGCTGGAATGGAAGAAGAAATCTTTAAAAGCTTCAGAGGTGAAATGCTTCTCTGACATTTCTGTTGTCATGTTAATTTGCAGTGCAGCAAATTTCTCCAAACAGCCAATAATAGGCATGTGTCAGAAGAAATGACCAGTCTGTGTGGGGCTGCTATTAGCAATTCTGTTGCTCCCTCTCATCCCACCTCCAGTGTGACCCTCCCCGCCAGCCCTTCAGTGAATGCAGGAGCTACGCATCCACAGAAACAGTTCCCAAGTGAACTTCATGGGCTGTCCATATTTTCCCCAGAAATTACATGGAGCCAAAGAGCCAGAAAGAGGTTTGATTCACTGTACACCTCCCCGCTCCCACCCCTCCCATGATGGGGGCCCTCAGAAACACAACTGACAGATGCTCCCACATGTGTCTGCGAGTGAGAGCAGCCTGGCAAAGAGGAGTTGCACACAGGTCGTTCTGGGGAACTCTTCCCTGAAGAGCCTTGTCCTGGTTTCCGCTGGGATAGTTAATTTTCTTCCTAGTAGCTGGTATGTGCTGTGTTTTGGATTCAGGATGAGAATGATGCTGATAACCCACCGATGTTTTAGATGTTGCTGAGCAGTGCTTACATTAAGTCAAGGACTTTTCAGCTTCTCATACTGCTCTGCCAGCGAGGAGGCTGGGGGTGCACAAGAAGCTAGCTGTCCTTATCTCAACCCACAAGTTCTCGCACTCTCCTTTTCAATTCTCCTCCCTATCCTACTACAGGAGGGGAGCGACTGAACAGCCGCTTTGTGTTTGGCTGCCTGCCGGGTTAAACCACAACAAGCCTTCTGCCTCCAACAGCAGTAAAGCCCTCACAAGGACTCTATCCCTGATGTCCAGCACCTTTTCTGCTGTTGAATTTTTCAACAACTTTCTGGGTATCTAGGAAATTTGGGGACTTCTTTTTCATGAAGTTGCAAAACAGAATGAGCTACTACTGAGTTACCTTAAGATCTGGAGAAATCTCACGGTGTAAAGTGCTACTGACTGTTCCAGTTCTTAACACTAAAACAAAAATAAAATCTCACAGCTGCCCTTCAAAAAATTCATTTTCTTCTCTTTCCTTTTCCTCTTCATTTGTTTTAATCTCCATTCCCTGCCCAGCTCGAAGAACATCGTGCTGAGCAGAAGCAGCTCAAGTACCTGCAGAAGAGGCAGGCCCAGATCACCAAGGAGAAGGACCAGCTGCAGAGTGAGCACAGCCGAGCCATCCTTGCCCGCAGCAAACTTGAGAGCCTGTGCCGGGAGCTCCAGAGGCACAACAAAACCCTCAAGGTGAGTGCTGGCCCTATCAAGGCACCCAGCAATGAGAGGGAAGAAGGTGCCCACGCCTCCTTATGTTGCTCCAATACCAAACCGTAGGGGACGTTTCAGTCTACACATATAGTATATAATTATACACATGCTGTAGTCTCGAGGCCTGTTTACATCAAGGCCCCTTTTTTTATGTGATAAAAACGCGTCCAAGCGCTTTTGAGTTTTGAGTTCAAGTGGTTCTTGAGCATTGAGTTCAACTGGGACTGTTCAGCCTGGAGAATCGGAGACTCAGGGGGATCTTACCAATGTGTATAAATACCTGAAGGGACCGTGCCTCCTGGACATGGTCCTGGGCAACCTGCTCTGGGTGGTCCTGCTTTAGTGGGGGGATGGAATCCAGTGACCTCCAGAGGTCGCTTCCAACCTCAACCAGTCTGATCCTGTGGTTCCGAGTCGGCCTACATTAGCTGTAAGCCCTTCTTGTGTTACCAGGTAGATTGGCACAGGGAAAACCAGTACTGCCAACAGACCAGTCCCGCAAGATTTGCTGTGGCTGGTCACCCTCTCCCTCCCAACAGGGTCAATCACCCAGCACCAGGCCTGGCTGCAAGAAGTGTCCCTGTTGCTCCAGCTCTCAACCCAGTTTCAACCTGCTGGCATGGAGGGGCTGAGAGTGGAGCAGGCAGCTGGGGAAGGGCATTTGTTAAGCTGTAGCAGCTAGGTCTTCCAGAAGATACCTTCTCAGATTCCTGAGACAGCAAATGTGAATACACGTGTGTAGCCAGAACAGTATGAACACCAGATTTGCTATACAGGACTCGCAAAAGGCTGGCAACTGTTTTCATATTATTCGAGCACTTGGGCATTTTCAAGTGATCTGTGATGTCTGTCAGACAGGACATTTGCCTCAAGACATCAGGCTTCAAGACAGGAAGGATGCTGACACTGTGGAAGTTGTCTGAATTGTGAGCGCATGTTCAAAATGAAAACTTTCAGGAGTGTCAAGAGGTTGGGATCCATATATCGCGTCTGCCTATTCCTTGGTGCATCATGCCATTTAAATGTGAAATTTGTAAT